>PVIA01003534.1:0-105164 GCA_004024845.1 Tonatia bakeri | reverse complement strand
GGGCTGGTAGGCCTCTCTTGGTTCTCGGCACCATCAGCTGTGTTGCTGGAATCTCTGCTAAAACTGGGTGATGGTTCCCCCTACTACTGCTGTGGGGGTCCCCACTCTGGCAAAGGTGCATGGTCCTCTCTCCACTGCTCCAGCCACATGGTCCTTTCTCCACCACTCCAGCCATGTGGTCCTCTCTCCTCAAGGACCATGGGAGTCCCCACTCAGCCAAATCCGCATGGTTCTCCCCTCTATGGCTACCGTGCCTGGATTTAAATCCCCGCGTCAATCTTCCTTTGCAGCCCTATTTCTGACTCCTCCTACACTCAGCCACACTTGCCCTCAATCTGCTGTCCTTTCCAGCTTTTCTGGTCACCATCATGGGTCTGGGCAAGTGTCACCCCATATCCTGAAATCAATCTCCTCCGAGCTCCCACGCAAGTGCTGTAACTCAGGGGACCTGCCCCCCAGTCTCATCTCGGGGAGGTGTCCCTTTCCATCCCCCTGGCCCAGAGCATGGCCATAGCTATTTAGCATATTCAAGCAATCGGCCCAAGGCTATAGGTATGTTAAATGACCATGCCATGGATTAGCTGCAAAGCTGCCCTGCATGTTCTTGTTCTGTGTGCCCCTTCCCCCAACTCACACCTGTTGGGGGGGGAGGGGAAGGGGTAAAAAAAAAATCTTAGAATCTCTGGACACCTTGAGTTCTGGGCCCCATTTTAAATGTCCATTTGGGCCCCCCCCCCTCTTGGCTGCACCCTGTAACAATTTTACTTCTCTAATTTTTTAATTTTGTTACTAGAATTAGAAAACGAATATGTGTACCTCTGCCAGTATGATATATAATCAGAGAAGCCACATATATGGGACCAGAAGCCTCCCTTATCAAAACTATGCATGATTTTTTCAAATTCCCATAAAAAGATTCTCTTTCTTGTTAATTCCTTGCTGTTCTTTAACTTACTGGCTGGGCTGTGCATCAATCCCTCATTCCCTGGTTAGTCTACTTCATTTCCAAAAAATCTTAAAGTTTCTCAAATCTCTTAGTACTAGAAATGTAGTTCTCAGCGAGCAGAAGGCTGCCTGTACCTTTCGATGAATAGTTGCAGTAAATTACTACCAGGAGGCGTCTAAATTACAAGTCCTAAGTATTTGTTCCTGTCTGTTACATTTTCCTGGACTCTGCTTTAGACTACTAAACTCAAGACAAAAATAAAAAATACATGAACTCGTATGTATATATTAATGACTATGCATATTTTCCACTTATTTCAGCTGTGATTTTAAGAACTTGTATTTGTTAGATAGTAATCTTTTGTTAAATAAGATACAACAATGTGAAAAAGATTTTCAATGTCACATTTTAACAAAAAAGTAATCTGTAAAATGGTATACTTATAAGTGTAAGAATTTATATTTGGATAATAAATAAAAACATAAAAAAGGAAATATAAATTAATTCAATATTAAAATATAGTCATTATGATTTTTATTTAAGATTTTTTGGCATCAGTATATTACCAAAATAAAAGATTTAAACAATCACTGCATCAGTATGTAATCTACCTACTAAAAAACTGTGGTTTAAGGAAATCTTTAATTTTTTTTTAATATGTGATGGTAAAATGAGTTTAATTGATAGTAATTGGTTTAATATGGACTTGTTTAATTTTTAAAGTAGATAAACTTTAGTAAACAATGGTTTAAAATCTAATTTCAACTCTACTATTTATTAATATTAGGAATTTTCTATCAGATATATGCTAAAAAGTGATTTCTGATTTCCTTTACAGTTCTAAGATAACTATATTTAATAATATTTTATTTATAAAAATAAATTTAACTAGATTAAGTAATATATAAATATAGAAGTTAATATAGTTAAAGGCACCAAAAAAAGACAAAACTACACTAAAACTTCCTACTACCCAAACTCTCTCCTCCTGAGACTTTTCTGTAATATTTTTATTCCTTCAAGAATTAAAAATATTTATGTGAACAAACACATCAATGTAGAATTTTATAATTTTATGTGTATTAATATTTAAACTTTATTTCACTTTATAGGAAAGATAAAACAAGGTACATGGAATATTGAAAGAGCGTTAAATATCAAAACAGAAGAGTGGCAATCCTTTTATTTTGAACACCTACAGAACTAAGCAGAAAGAGCATCGTTGCCTCTTCAATCAGTGTATTTTATATTTACTGCATCCTCGGGCCTGGACTCTGCCAGTTTCTCTGGAATTTGGTCTCTGAGAAGGTTATCTTGATGTTAGAGTTGATAACATTATAGCTGGTGACACCGAATGCTGTATAATATTCTTCACTTTGTGAGTGACTCAGAGTTATGTGATGGATATAATTTTAAACCACCTTCTTAAATATGTATGCACATACGTTTTGAAATGTAAATACAGAATTGAACCTATAATCCAAAGAAGACTCTAGAATATTGTCAAGACAAAGGTTAACACTAAAATAAATTTTTCAAAAATTCAAGAGAACCTCCCCCCAAAACTTTCAGTTAAAATGTTGGTACATTTCAAGGATAAACTAAGGTCAGGTTTTAACCTGCACCTCAGAAATGTTTATATGAGCAAAGATTTCCAGTAAATCCAAAAAACAGAAAGTCTTTTATTTTCCAATCTAGGAAGTACTTCCACCAAAGCAAAACTAATAAATAAAATGCAGTAGAAAAATATATAGAACTTCTAGTTTAGTATTTTATCTACTTGACCAGAGATAAAGGGTCAAAATAATGTCAAGGTCAAGATGAAGCTAAAGATAAGAAGAGAAGTAGTTAAAATTTATCTAGGATTAGTGAACTTGGTCAATTTCTCTGACTTTTTTTTAAGGCCACAGTATCTTTTACCCACCTTTTCTGCACTTAGGAAGTTATCAAAAATCAGTTTTGGTGAGACGTATAATCTAGTATTTCAGGGCTGTGGTAAAATCACTTTATATCTCTGTATATCATTACATTTTAGGCGGATTTAAAATGTAGTAAGAGATACTTGATTCTGCCTCTGAACTCACATGGGGGCCAACTTACATAAACTAACCAGTACAGTTTAATTCTGTTTTCATAGGTAAGAAAACTAAAGTTAAAATAAATGGAGAAAAAAGGTATATTATTGAAAACAATTCAGAAACAATACATATATATGTCCATTTTCAGGATTTTCATGGGTCAAAAACTCGGATTCCTGATTATAGAGTGTTGCTGAAAAGATAAGACTGGGAGTATTAAGTACATGGGCTGGTGAGAGATATCCCGAAAAGCAGGAAAAAAAGAAAGAAAAAAAGAGAGAGTGGGAGAAACAGAAGAGAGAGGAAAAGGGAGGGAGAGAGACACTTCAGAAAACAAAAGGCTTTAAACGGATAATGACAACTGCAGGTTCATCCTTACTGAACCTATTCAAGGGTAGAAATTATGCACAAAAGTCCTTTAATATCAAAGAATAATAATGCACAGGTGATCAGTTTTATTCACGTTTTGGGATATACTAGGTTTGTTCATGCTTTTATTAATATGCTGATTTATTTTAAAATATGCATTTAAACTCTTTTATGTTTTAAATTATTTAATGGGCCTTGGGGATATTTGGGCCCAGACAGAAAAGAACTTTCATTTCTTAGAATTGTATAGTCAGTTTTAGTAATCTAGAATCTGATCATCCAAAATTAATAGTCAATGTTGAAAGCACAATGTTTTTCCATAGTATTAAATACTTGCAATAAAGGCAACTAAATGGAACTACAAAATATTTTAAGTTTAATATATCCTAAAACCTGAAATTCTAACTTTAGAAAATAAGGTTTAGATTAATCAAGTTCTCTAGACACTTAATGTATTGTGTTTTTCCAAAGAACTTTCTAAAATACAAATCTCTTAGGAAGATATAAGAATCATATTTCATTGTGAGTAAAGATTCCTAAAAAACAGTAACTCAAACAAAATTAATGATGAATCTGTCACATAATAATTCTGGGACAGACAACCCAGGCCTGGGAAGTCTCCAAAATTCCAACAACACCCCCCTCCCCACCCCCACAACCTCCTATTGTCTTTCAACAGTCTCTGCATCACATAGAGGAATATGTCTTAAATGGTGACACCTGGGGGCTGTGAGTTGAATAAGGACAAGGAAATCATTTGCTGAAGTATGGGAACCTAAAGGTTCATTCTTTTCTTAGGATTCTCTGGAACATTGTAGGAACACACACTCCCCCCAACATACACACATACACCTGCACACAGATAGATGTGTCCAATTACTGTGCAGTATTGTAGTCACCTCTGTCCTAAGCAGTCTGTAAAAAGTGCTTCAGTAAAATAAATAGATAAGGTGTTTCATTACTATCTTGATAGCAGAAAGGAAAAAGAATGAAATACTTCCAAACCAGTAGCGTTAATGGCCTTAAGTTATATTTAGCTTATTTTTGTTACCAAATCAAATGTCAAGGTACGAAATGAGGAAGAGGTAAGTGGATGAAAAAAATAGAGTGTGATTACTGTCTGACAGAGGAAATAATGAGATTCATTGTCGCTAATGCTTTGGACATCTTTACTGAGCAGCAGATTACCCATAAATAATCCAACACTTAGTGTAATATTGGTTACCATCATTTTAGTTAAAAGATGCTAAAGCCTTATTAGATAACAGTCTATTTCTCGGCTTTTGCAGGCTAGAGTCCCTGGAGACAACATATAACACTTGATCTTAGCTAAAAGGCCAAGACATGAGAGTCGGGCTACACTGGAAAACACATTATGGATCTATGGCACCGACTCAATTACCAGGAGATAGAGAGAATAACAAGAAAGCTTAAATATATACAACTGAAATTTATTTCAATATCTGTAGGAGAATAAACACCAGTAGGCTTATATTTTATTTTTGAGTTTTATTTTTTTGTGTGCTTCAGTAACCTTATTGTTTACTACATAGCTCCGAAAACAAGATCTCATTTCTCTAGCATTATATTGTCATCTTTATAGATAAACTTACTGAATTTTTGGACCATAAGATGCACCTAGGTTTTATAGGAGGAAAATAGAAAAAGAAATTTGAAGCAAAAGAAGTGGTAAAATATTTAATAACATAAAAAACATAATATTTCACCAATTTAACTGTAAACAGAATTCAACAGCAGCATTAACAACCATTATTTCTCCCAAATTTTTTGGGGGGGGAGGTACATCTTATAGTCTGAAAAATATGGTATATGTTTCTAATAAAATATGATCTCTATGTGGTCCTTAATTTAAAGTTTAAAGAACTATAATTTTACAAAGGTTCAGGGATAAAAACAAAGCATTATTTTTTGCTTTCTTTCTAGAAACAAAGGTTCATAAATTTCAAAAGTATCAGTGGCAAACCTTGAGAAGATGTATTATTTTTTTTTAATACAACAAAAGCTCATTTTAGCTACACTTTGTATTTCCTAAGCCTTCCAGAGTTGCAGCTCTGATTTCCAAGTGACTCCTTTCTCATTTATAGAAGTATGCGTACATCCCTTTATTTGGGTGAAATAGCTATGTAGAATGCCGCCCTTGAGTAGTTGGGGGAACAAAGACAGTACCAGAACTGGAGCTGAGCTTGTCAGGAAGGACACACTGTCTTCTGCAGCTTCCACGTGCAATGGGCATTGCCTTTGATTTGATTCACCCCAAGCACATCTAGTTCCTAAAAATGCATTTCCCTTTCACTTGCATAATTCCCATCTACAGGAGAAACACATCATTCCTACTCTTCAACAAGTGTGGCATGAACGTTTAACAACCATTGGCTTCTGTTAATAAGCAGTAAAAACAATTGCAATAACAGATTAAGAAGCAACATCTATGTGAGACAGTTCCTATTCAAAGCCCTTTATGTCGACACTCTCATTTAAATTGTTCATCAAGCTTACAAAGATGGTATGTTTATCTATCACATAATTATTATTATTATGTCACAGATAGGAAACTGATGTACCAAGAGGTTAGGTAACGTATCTTAGGAAAACAAGGGTGTGATGAAGCTAGGTAAGCTCTGAAACTTGGAAATGTGACTGCAGAGCCTGAGTTCTTAACCAACACGCAATACATTCTCCTAAAAATCAAATCTGGTCCAATTTAGAATATATTGTGCATAAGTTTTCAATGTGCAAGACATTGCTATTAAAGAGTGCTGAGGCTTCAATACTGAATTAGAGAAAGCAATTTCTTTTGAAGCTAACAATAAAAGGCACAAGGAGATGAGTGCTGAGAAGTAAGGCACAGTAGTAAAGTATTTTGCAGCCACACGTTTAAGAGAAATATCAGGAAATATTAGGATGAAGAGGCATACTAAGTTTATTTGAAGCAGGTTTTGAGTAATAGAATTCATTCTTGACAAGGACTCACAAGACCGAAGTTCAAATTTCACTTCTGTTATTCTTTTGTGATTTTAGAAATGTTATTTATCCTCTCAATCTTGGCTTCTTGTGAGATTTAGAAACTGATTATGTAATAATTTAGAGGGTATAACAAGAATTAAATGTTCAATGCATGAGTATTTTATGCTAGGGAAAGGTTAAAGTCAGAAAGGGATTTGACATACCATCCTACATTTCCATATTAGAAAAAAAAATATTTTTATCTAGTTTCAAAGAGATAATAGTTCTACTTAATCATAATAACTTATGTTTTTTTACTATCTAGACTTCTGAATCAAATAGACATCCATATGACATACAAACCAATTTATTTTTCTATCTATTTTAAAAATTGTTTGCCCTGGCTGGCATGGCTCAGTGGATTGAGTGTGGGCTGCAAACCAAAGCATCATAGGTTCGATTCCCAGTCAGGGCACATGCCGGGGTTGCAGGCCATGGCCCCCAGCAACCGCACATTGATGTTTCTCTCTCTCTCTCTCTTCCTCCCTTCCCTCTCTAAAAATAAATAAATAAAATCTTTAAAGAATTGTTTATTCACTAAAAGACTATATCTTCACTTAAAATTATTGAAGTTTGGTTCTGCTATTATTTTTATGAATACTTCTTTTTTAAATACAATATAAAAGAAGAGCTTTATGAATAAAGATACAAATTTTGCCTTAAGAACAAAATTATAAAATTCTATCAATTACAAAAATGTTGGAGTGTGAAATAATCATATTAGACAGCAAGATTTAGCTTTCTATTACTGCTATACAAAGCAAGTTGATTGGCCAACCATAAACATTGAATCACCCTTGTCTTCACTGAGGAACTTCAGTTTTATATTTTTAGTTAATGAGACTGGAAAGGCATTGCAAAGGAACTTGGACACATATACTTTTAAATTTTTGAAAAATTTCTCAGGTCCTGACCAGTGTGGCTCAGTTGTTTGGGCATCATTCACAAAGTGAAAGGTTGCCAGTTTGATTCCCAGTCAGGGAGCATGCTGAGGTTGCAGGTCCCTAGTCAGGGGTGTACAAAGTGTACACGAGGCCATGGATCAAAGTTTCTCTCTCACATTGATGTTTCTCTCCCTCTCTTCTCCCTTTTCTTCTCCCTTCCCTTCTCTCTAAAAAAAAAAAAAAAAAAAATTATCAGGGCCATTGGCTCATTAAGCAGCCTCAAAGCATTAGACATTGTAATACTGATCATAGAGAAGTCGCTGATCATAATAGATGAATGTTCTTCCTTAATTTGGATTTGCCAAATTGATTATTTCTATAATTATACTAGTTCATTTGCCTCTAACAACAAGTACACATTTTTCTCTTTGATTTACATGTCCATGCCTCACCATGACTAACAAACTTTCAGGTCTTAAAATAAAACAAAAAGCAACATGTTTTTCAATTTGATAAGAAAAGCAACAACACAAAGTATATTTCATATTGTCAGCCCTCATTCTGACAATGGGAAATGGATCTCTTCTTCTTAGCAGAGTTTTAGGCCTTGTCATGTAATACGTAATGGGTTTGTGCGCTTGGGGTATGAAGGTTGAAAGGATCTCAAAACTGGTTTGATTGACTTAAACTGGAGAGAGTAAAGAGTCAGTTGGAGAAGAGAAATGATAAATGTGAAGGAAAGGAAGGAAAAAGGAGAAAGGTAAGAGCTGGCAGACTCTGAGTAGTAGAGGGTTAGAGAAGAGAATAAGAAATAGTACCATGATGTCATGGGTGTACCTGTGAAGCGAAAAAAGGATAAGAAATATATTTTAAAATTATTGCTTGATGCTATAGATGAGAATATCCTTTTCAAGTTTCTTAAGACATAGCAGTTAAGATTTAGACTGTTTTACAGTTTATTGAAGGGATTTTTCATCTGCAAGAGAATGATATAGGTTACCTCAACATAATGAAATAAAAGAACCATATCTATAACTTCTTTCAAAAAGAAAAACAAAAATATAAAGAAAAGATCTTGGTAAACATAAATATAGTATTGTCAAAATGACAAGAAAATACATCAGGACTCAGTACTTTGAAATTTGTAACAAATATTTTTTTCTCAAAGTCTCCACAGTCCTCATTCTTACAACAACAACAACAATCCCTGGATGGTACAGATCAAACAAGCAAAGGAAAACTCTGCAAGGTAGAAAGAAGGAGAGAGAATGCCCGGAGGTCTCAGGGCTTGAGGGAGACACAGCAGCGAATCCCCTGAGTGTCCACACCGCTCCGTATCCAGGCACTGCAGGCTCTTTGAAACTGCCTGAAACTACCAACCTGAAACTGCCAAAATGCACAGACCAAATGAAGCTCCAAGAAAAGTCCATTCTCCCTAGCAAAAGGACCAGAGCAGAGTTGCCTAACAACAAAATATCTGTTTGTCAATACTGTCCTATTCTAGCCAAGTGCTAACAGAAAAGCCATATTATAGTTTTACAAGATGTCACCATTGGAGGAAACTAGCCAAAGGTACTCAGGATTACTCTATGTTATTTCTTAGAACTACATGTGAGTCCACAATTATTTCCATATAAAATTTTAAGTAAAAATATATTCTATATTTTATAGAATATATTTAACTATATAACTTTTTGAATTAGTGTTTTTGTTTTTGGGGTTTTTTTCTGGAAAAATACCCCAAAGTAGAATTGCTAGGTTGTATGGTAGTTCTATTTTTAATTTTTAAAAGATTTTATTTATTTATTTTAGAGAGAGGGGAAGGGAAAGAGAAAGAGAAGGAGAAAATCATCAATGTGTGGTTGCCTCTCATGCCCCCCATGCTGAGGACCTGGCCTGCAACCCAGGCATATGCCCTGACTAGTGACCCTTTGGTTCACAGGCCTACACTCAATCCACTGAGCAATACCAGCCAGGACCTATTCTTAATTTTTATAAAGAAACTCCATACTATAATTCCATAAAGTCTGTATCAATTTACAATTCCAAGAGTAGTCCTAGCTGGTGTGGCTCAGTGGATTGTGTGTTGGCTTGTGAAATAGGAGGTCACCAGTTCAATTCCTAATAGTGTACAAGAGTTCCCATTTCTCTACAGCCTAACCAACACTTGTTATTTGTCAACTTTTTCATAATCAACATTATAACAAGTATGAGATGATAACTTATTATGGTTTTGGTTTTTGTTTCCCTGGTGATTAGTGATGTTGAACATTTTTTCATGTGCCTATTGGTCAATTGCATATCTATATACCCTAATGTTCACTGCAATAGTATTCTTAATAGTCAAGATTTGGAAGCAGCCTAAGTGTCCATCTACTAATGAATGAATAAAGAAAATGTGGTACATACACACACACACACACACACACACACACACACACACACACAATGGAATATGACCCAGCAGCTAAGAAGGAAACCTTGCCATTTGTGATAATATGGAGGGACCTAGAGGTTATTATGTTAAGTGAAATAAGTCAGACAAAGATAAATGCTGTATGATTTCATTATATCTATAACCAGAAAAAAAGAACAAACAAAACAGAAATAGACTCAGATACAAAGAAAAAACTGACAGATGTTTGCTAGAGGGGTGGAGATGGGATGATGAGTAAAAAAGAAAAAGGGCGAAGGGAATAAGAGATATAAATTTCCAGTTATAGAATAAATAAGCCACAGTCAGTTAATGTACAGCACAGGGAACAGAGTCAATAATATCATAAGAAGTTTGGTGACAGATGATTACTAGACTTGTGATGATCACATTTTAAGTTATGTATAGGTAGAATTACTATGTTTTACACCTAAAACTAGTATAGTATGTCAACTATACCTAAGTAAAAAATATACATTTTTAATATATATTGTTTCAAGTTCAATGCTATCTGCAGATTAACACACTACATCTAAGTGTCTTTTGTATTTGAACAAACACCTAAGTTTTATGATAAAATTTTAGAGCACTCATAGAAGCTCTACTATCCACTAATAGCTCAGGGAGGGCCCTTTTCACACAGAGCCAAATTGCTTCTAAAATCCTACAAAATATGGATGGCAAATATGGGGTGGCAAAAGTAACTTTACAGTTGTGAGTGCAAAACACAGCGCCTATTTTGTTTTATTATTTATTAATTATTATATTACTTTGCATATGGACAACTGTAAACCTACTTTTACTCCATGTTGTACTTGTTCATTCAATGAACTTTTTATGTGTTTATACTATATATCAGGTTTCAGGAGCACGGGGTATGCTGGCTCTGATCTATTAAGCACTCATACCCTTGTAGTGAATACACACCTACACTAACCTATATTGTGCCATGACTAATACAAGTGCATGTGAGGAAAACAAACCATGAGAACACAGTACAGGGAAGAAATGATACAGACAGCAGCCAATTGTACATATAGGTTGTTGACTCTGCTTTCACCAACAAATATATACAGGGACAATAGTTTACTCTATGGTTTTTGCGCAATTCTTCTGCTAAGTTTATGCCACACCTGAGGTACCTATTCAACAGGACTGTATTGGTGCCTTGTAGCATTTTGAAATGGTGCAGATGTCACCAATGGCACACATTACAGTTTAGAGCTGTGTTCCTGTTCCATCTTACAAATACCGTTTTTCAAATGGCGCCTGAAAGTCTTTAAACAAAAACATATTAACAGCTATTTTTTAAAGATATAGGAGTAATTTGAAAGACACTAACACTGAATATAATGATCAGAAAAACTAAAGTATACTCTTCAGACAAATGAAATACCTATAAGCTTAAGATCTGAAAAGTATGAAAGCCATAGATATTAAAATAATTATAATTTAGAAAACCAGTAATCAAAGCATTCTTCTCACTTTCACTGCATTTAGATATTTTCATTTTTAATCAACTTTATGCAGCTACTATAATCAACCAAACTTCCTCACTTTATTAACCTTTAGATATTTTATATACTTTATTCATATTAACCTATTATTTTTCTCTAGTAATTTTTATTGCATGTTAGATATTGTGGATAAGATTTTGTGAAGTATCTAGATTTTCTGTTTTCCCTAAGAGTGTTGATTTAAACTCCAAGCATCATTATTTTGGCCCATAGCTCATGACGGTTTTAGCTTTATATGGCAGGTCTGGTGAAACCTTTACTCTGAGGGTGGGTTTAGCTCTCCATAGAAAGGAAGTGCTCTCTGGGTTTCAGGTGACTAACTCAAGTATTCAGTGAGGTCTCTCAATGCTAGCTCATTGGAATCCTAATAACTCCCAACCCTGTTTGAGCTCTGAAAGTTTTTGAGATTATATTTCACCATTAGTTGCTGTTTGTCCCTATAGTTTATACTTATATGTAGCCATTACTCTAGGCATCCCTCTTCATGTGTGAATTTTCTCTGAGTAGCTCTGTTTTATCCAGCACACCTCCCTGAGAATGTCAGCTTCCTCAGCCTCCCCTAATCCCTATGTCGGCTTCCTCATCCCACTGAAACTCATAGGGTCTGCTTGAGTTTCCCCTTGCTGTACTGTGTTCCAGAGAGTACTCTCAGGCCAAAACCCTATGTAAACATAAGATTCATATAATTTGTTTCTTTTTTTCATAAGGAGTACATTCTTACAATGTCTATTTTCCAATGTTTGAAATAGTTATATCACATATTTTGTCCAGTTTTCAAGTGCTTTCGCACAAGGATGTCTAATCCTATACAAGTATCTCTGTCCTAGTCCGAGGCAAGGGTTTCTGGATTCTTACTGAAGGGAGAGCTAACTTGATGTGCTCATGGACTGGACAGGAGAAGTAAAGACGAATGACTGTCAGGCATTTACCTTATTTATTTAGAATGATAAGGTTACCCTGAAGGTAGTAGGGATCGCTGTGGGAAGAGCAGGTTGTTCATGTTTGCTTTTATTATGAGGAGGGGTAAAAGTGCCCAGGAATAAACTTCCAGACGTTTCAGTTTTAAGATATCTGTTAGACTCCTTGAGGTATACTAAGTAGATAGTTAGATATAATAAGTCTACATTCGAGGTAAGTGAAGAGACCAAAATTCTGCCACCCTAGAAAGTTGTTTTTTGGGGATATTGATTTTAAGCTGTTCATTAAGAAACATAAGACACAAAAAGAACTTTTGACCCTGCTCCCATTCTCCCAGCCCAAGAGATTCACACAGGGAAACCTGCCCCAGGAAGGAGATCTTTGGATGCAGCCTTAACCTAACTTGAATGAAGAACAGTAATAAAAGGGTAAACAAGAGGGCTTCAGGCAGGTGCCTGTTAACTGCACACCCAGTGCCCCACTGTTTCTGAGTGGCTAGCAAGGATTTTCCTGCCAACCGCGTTCCTCTCTTCCTCAGCTACCTGTAAACTGTTCATTCTCACTTCCGAAATCTAATACCCCATGGTCCCACCCTTTTTCCTTTGTCCCAAAATGTCTTACATGCCCAATGTTATCTCACTTTTGGGGGGAATTTTCAAGGCTTGATCATGTCTGTGTAGATTTCCAATGTGTATGCATTAAACTTTTTGACTTTCTCTTGTCATTCTGTATTTGTTAATTAGTTATTAGCCCAGCCAGAAGAATTTAGAAGTTGGAACAAAAAAGTATCAATATTTTTAGTCCCCACAAAAGAAATGCAGGATAGTTAGTTAATTAGGGAGTTCTCAGTGTGTAGAAGATGAAAAAAGGTCTTGAAATGAGGTAACATTCTCCTAGGCAACAAATGCATATGGAGAAAGAGATGACAAGTAGGCCTCAGACCTTAGACTTACTTGGTTCCTCTTTAATGAAAAATGAATTCTTAATTTAGTCCTTTTTAATGAAAGGTTTTTTTCTCCCTCTATTTAGATAGGACACATCAGTAGAACTTTTTTCTTTTCCTTTGAACTTGGTGTCCAGAGGAACGCAAAGTGCACAGATATGGGGCGTAAGAAAACACTGAAAACACTTAAACAGATGTTATTGAGAAAGCCAGTTCAGACATGTTATTCTTCTTCTACTGTTGCCGGTGGAGATAGGATTTTTTCACAGATTGTAAGGACAGCATTTTGGAGACTAATGCATAGGAGGAAGTGAGCAATAGGGGCGAGATTAATTGGAGTCAAAACAAGGACTGCCCCCCTGGACCCGAAGTCTCATCTATGACCAGGTGGCTCAGCTCCATCTTACTGCAGAAGTCCAGTCTCTGGGGCCCCAGACCCGTACCCCTGCCTGTCAGGCCCTGGAGGGCCAGGCCCAAGAGAAGGAGGACTTCTCTGTGCCCCACCTCCCCATCTGCATGTGGGCCACCATGGTCAGGACTAGTACTACGCTTGGGGCCACACTTCGGCCTATGTGGCTGCCAGACTCAACTTGCATGGCTGCTACGGAGAAAGAGCACACAAATGAACAAGCCCCGGGCCTTTGTTCAGCCTTGATGATATCTTCTTGGGATTGGGAAGGGGTAAGCTTTCTTTCAAACTAACCAAACTTTGTAATTCTTTGTGGGCTTGTGTTGGATTCCCCCTACCCAATCCTTTTCCTGCATCTTCTGGGGTTTTGTGCCCTTATGCTATCCAATTCTTTTCCCATATTATCCAGGCTAGACAGTTCCTCTTTACATTGCCATTTTGGCTCTTACTATACCTACCTCAGCATAGGAGTTTCCCCTTCACTGGTTTTCCCTCCCCCTGGTAATCTATGAGAAGGGCCTGGTGTTTCCTAGGAAGATTAGCAAACCAGTCTTTCCTCCCTACTTGGGCCAGGGAGTGGTGTTAATCCCCTTGGTGGAGCAATGTGGATATCCCCTAGAGTGTCTGGAAGCTGTAGTTTCAAAACTTAATCAGGCTTTGGGTCTGATTCCATTTGCTCCCTTGCTTTGCTAATGACTAACTAACTTACACTGTAACACTGCCATAATAGATTATAAGCCCCTCAGTGGGAAAGGGCATTCTCCTCTATTTTATTCATCTTTTTTACATGCCAGTGTGTAATTTGTAAGTGCTAGGGGATAGGTGCTCATTTTAAGGGCTTTGGTATAACATATTTCATCACACAATGAGGACACTTATTATGAGAGGCACCATTATTAGTGAACCACTAAGAAGGAAACATTACAATTACAGTTAACATCATAATTAACTTCAAGTTAATTATAATTAACATTATAATTAATTTTGAGTTAATTATAATTAACATAATTAATTTGAAGTTAATTATAATGTTAATAAATTTAAAATGCATCTTAGCATTTATATACAATTATATATTGTTTAGACATCTGGCCGCTCTATGGAGGGAGTGAAGGCAAACATGGAAGAAGAAGAGAAATGCAACAGGCCACCTGCACATACGTCTGGGACAGTTCGTGCCACGAAGGACGTGCTCGACAAAACTCCCTCCGTAGGTGAACGAATGAACGGTTTATCTTTCCCTTTCCATCCAAAGTATGAACTTATGAGAGGAGACTTCCTGGAAAGGTCCCAGGTGAAACTAGTAAATGTTGAATTCAGTAAAATGTGACTCTTGAAATACATCAATAAAAATAAAGTTATTCAATTTTAGTGTATTTAACTCCATACTGGTCTCAAGTTATTTCATACTGTGGATAAGTTTACTTTTAAGCCATAGAGAAAAGTGATTTCTGTTTGGTTCTACACCAAACTAATGTTAGCATTTTAGTAATTAAATCTGAAATTGCTTTCTTTTGTTTACTGAAGCAGTGGGGTTTACATTACAAGAATGTAAATCACTTTGGCAGTAATGAAGGTGCTTCTATGGAATTATATAAGGCCTATAGTATTGTCTGTGATTTTGTGAAAACAAAGGTCATTTAAATATTTATGCATTTTATATATAATTAATTATAATTATAATAAATAATGAATGGCTATAATATACCATTAATTTAATTGTATATTAAACATGTAATCACTTATTTTTCATTTATATGTAATCTTTGGAAAAATATATTTTTATATAATCCCTGTTAGGTAATGACAGAATATCAGTGTCCTGCCAAAATTCATGTTGAAGCTCTAACTCCCAATGGGATGATATTTGGAGGTAGGAACTTCAGAAGGTAATTAGTTTTAGATGAGATCATACAAGGGGGACCTTAATAATGGGAATAGTTCCCTCATAAGAATAGGGAGTCCAATAGTATGGGAACAGAAGTGATCAATTCAACTTTATAATCATTCTTATAGAGGGAAAATATTCTCTAGTCAAGAAAGCCTTCTGAGACTCAATCAAAAGGAATCATTCTCTTTCAGGTCATCTGGCATTTTAGAATTTTTGGAATAGAAGAGAATTATGACCTTGTTTAAGCCACAGCTACATGTTTTCAAAGAACTTAGCCAGTACCTTAACTAACAGTTTTCTGTATTTTCCATATAATCTTCAATGAATCAATATAGAAATAACAAATAAAAATTTTGAAAAGAAACCATACATATAGATATAGACATTTGATTGAACTGGTGTTTTCAGCTAAAAGCTGGTCTTTTAGATATTTGGGTACCTAAAAATTTCATAAGACTTATCACTATAAAATGTTATTCTATATGAAATAGTATGCATAGTATTTTGACTTTAAATGAATGGTTGCCTCATCTAATCACATATCATGTAACTGGGGGAAAAGTAAATGGTATCCTTATTGAATTATCAAAAATATCCCTCCAAAATTTGAAGAAAAAAAAGATAAAGAGCTAGTGTAATTTCTCTGACAGAAATCCTCAATTTTAGCATCTTTCTGAATAGATATAAGCATAGTCATAGAATATGGTCATAATCATAAATTTGGATTAACTTTCAGCCACAGACCCTGCAAAGAGCTCCTTATTAAGGCTCAGGATCTAGAGTTAGAGTACCTGACTTCATATCTAAGGAAAATTATGTGGGTTTCTTAATCTGTGCAAGCTGCAATCCTCTCATATGTTCAAGTAAGCATAATAATACAACCAAATTCATAAAGTTGGATGAAAATTTAAAAATAATTTAGCACTGTAACTGGAAAACAATTGGAGCTCCGTAAGAGAATAGTGTGATATTCACTGTGATAATGCCAACTCAGAGATGGATACTTAGGTTAAATGACACAGTAGTGTATGTATACTTGGGATCCTCTTAATGGGCTTCAAGGATATATAGTTAATATACAGTAATTGAAAAGGACTACATGGTAGTTCATAAATTTTCACTTACTCATTTAGTCAGTAATTCAAAGTTGGAGAAGTACCTTAGAATAAACATATAATGAAAAAACATATTTTAAAATATCGAAGTCATGTCAAATTACACTTAACATGTGTATTTAAAATTTATCATGCTGTGACATTTTTATTTGCACCTTCAACTAATATCCTATAATAAAGCTATGAAGCAAAGTGTTATAAAGTATTTGGATTCAATAAAGAAAGTTTACTTTATTTCTAGTGTCATTGTCAAGAGACTTATTAATAACAGATCATTGATAGACTTAAACATAACAGCTGTCTAAGTGTTCTTACACACAGAAAATACCTTTCAGAGTAAGAATATAGAGAAGATTTTGTTTCAGAGTTCTTTCATAATATTTCCTGGAAATTTCTATAATATGCTTTATAGGTGAGGGAGGCAGGAGAGGTGGGATAAGGTAGAATGTGTGAGTAAATCCTATAGGGATAAATTTAACTGTTTTAAATTATACATTGTCCTTATTCTTAAATGTTTGGGAAACTATGTATATAGTATAGTGATTTATGCTATTTAAAACCATAGATTTGCCTTAGAATGCCCATTTTTTATTTTCAACTAAGCATGACTTTGATGTCTTCTGCTGTTAATTGACAATCATTATTTTCCCCTAGTTTTCATTACCAAGGTTCCCATTAGAATATTACCTTCTTAAAAGAGGAAGCTAGGTGTGTTTTGTTAGTCGTCAATGTGTAGCAAACTGCTTTGCAATAAGAATGCCATATTATTTCTCACACATACAAAAAAGTTGAATGAATACATAATATTTAATGAAACGATAGAATCAGAAACATTAGAAAACAGAAGAAACTTAAAGATGATAATCTACTTTATCCTTCTCAGTTGGTAAATAAGAAAACTAAAGCCAAGAGAAGGCAGATACAATGCTTAAGATCATATAGCCAATTATTATAGATTATAGATAGACAGATAGTCTAAGTGTATTGGCCATTTTAATTTTTAAGCATTAATTATGCTAATATCCATTCTATATTTTTTGGGGGGTGGGTAATGGAACATTACATAGTGAGTATTTCAAATCACTACCCCCTTTGATAATAAAAATTAATGTCCTTAATTAGAATGGGTTGCTGGTAAAACAAATGAGCATAAGGTCCAGAGTAACTTTCTTGTCACCATACATATACTCCTAAAACATACAATGGATAATACTTTAAAATTAACTCAGTGAATATTGATAGCACTTTCACAAATTCTAATTTCAGCTAAAAAAAAAGCTGAGAAAATGTCATATCCAATTTTTTTTTTTTTAGTTTTGTACTAGGATAGGACCTTAGGACACTTTAGTTGAAGTTGGAATTACCTACTAAATAACTGAATAACTATGTTACATTAGTATAACTTCAGAATAATTAATAAGTATAGGAAATACTACTGATTGTCTTTTAGTGTCTATTCTCTTTATCCACCTTCAGAAGATCTTCTTTATGACTGCATTTCACAGTCTCCCTCGAAGTTTGTCATGGTGACTGTGTGCATAACAACGAGCTATGAAAAGAGGTGGTATGTGCAGCTTTCAACATAGCATTGCATTGCACTGTCTCCTTTGGCCACAAGGATAGAACGCGGACCTGATAGTACTTTATCTTGGATCACACAGATCAGGAAACGGCATACAGATAGCAGATTTATAAGCTATTTCCAATTTTGCATGACATTCTAGATCTTAGCCAACATAGCCTTAGATGCATATGAAAAATAGGCAAGCATCAATCTTATTTTAGCCACTGAATGTCCAGGTTTTGTTACTATATGGATAACTATATATAGCCTATATATGCTAACTTACTTTAAGCAAGAAATCAAGAGAGGCAGAAGGGATACAGCTTTAACTTCAGCAGTAGATCAGAATTCAGCCCTAGAACCTAAGAGAAATAGGTGGCAAATAGAAAGATGAAGAATTAGTTAGGGGAATCAATTGAAAGCATCATTGAGAAATTCAGACTGGGGGACACACACTGCCTATGGACACAAATTACCCAGCATGAATATGGTTATGAATAGGAAAAAGGGAGCTATAGAAGTTTTGCTCCTTTTTAGGTTAGCTCAGAGAAATTATGGTGGAAATAAGGTTAACAAGTAGTAATAAGAAAGAATGTCTTCTTAGATAGGGAGATAAGCACATAGATGAGAAGCAGCAGGGCTAAATGAACAAAATAGAGTGAGCAGAATTGATATATATGTAAATATGAGGAATTCTTTACAAATCCACTCATTCAGGAACTCATTTATTAAAAGAGCGTTTTAGAGAGTTGATTAAGTAGTAGAGCCTCTGCTCACATTATCTGGGCTGAATTAAGTAACAGGTCTGAACCTCAGCTTTATCACCTGAAACAGAGTGGCTTTAAGAATTTGATAGAATCATGATGGAAGTAAATGGCACATAAAAGGCTATGATTATTCTTGTGGATATCCTTGTTAGAAAAAATGAGGCAACTAATTCTCTGTAGCATCCTACATTACCAAAGTAGAATATGATCATTTATGTTTTAAAAAAATACATATATATATTTCAGGCAGATAGCAAGATAGCATTTTTTAATAGAAGAAAGAATATAGCTAAAGGTAAAGAGTCATGTAAGAACACCATTTATAAAGGAAATTATTAGAGATTTACTAAGCTTGGAACATAAAATAAAAAATAATTGAACAGTTAAGTAGGGACAAATCCAAAAAAGATTTTATGTTCTTGTATGTTAAATAAGCATATTTTTAAAGTAAATGGTGATGGAATATTACACAGCAGAAAGAAAAAAGGAACTCCTACCCTTCATGACAGCATGGATGGATCTGGACAGTATTATACTAAGTGGAATAAGCCAGGTGGTGAAAGATAAATACCATATGATCTCACCTATAAGTGTAACTTAATGAACAACACAAACAAATGACCAAAATAGATACAGGTGCATGGAAGCAAGGAACAGACTGACAGAGACCAGAGGGGAGGGATGGGGAAGGGGAATAAGGGAGGAAGGACAGGGAAGGGCCTGGTTAAAGAACAAGTATAAATGACCCATGGACATGGACAATGGGATAGGGATTGACTGTGGGAGTGAGGGGACGGGGTAAATTGGGACAACTGTAATAGAACAATAAAAAATTTTTAAATAATTTAAAAAATAAATAAATATATGATTCATACAAGAAATTCAAGCTTCAGTATGGCAGATAGAAGGGTAAAGAGAAAGGCCAGCTGTAGGCAGATGGGACAAAAGGATATTGCAATTGATCTGGCAGGAGAAAATTCATGTCTAAGCTAAGTCACTGGAAGCAGGTAATGGTTGAATTGAAGAAGTAACCTTAAAATTCATATCACTGGATAAACAACTAGATGTGGAATCCTATGTTTACAGCTTGAGAATTTGTGATTCTAGTAACTAAAGTTTCAAAAACTGGAATTTTTTCTGTTCTCTTGGTTGCCAGGTCTTTGGACATGGAAGGAATTATACCCCTGCCTTTTCTGGGTCTCCGTCTTGCAGATGGCAGATCATGGGACTTCTCTCTGCATCCATAATTCACTCATGTGAATGAGCCAATTCTTCACTGTAAATCTCTTTATATGTATCTCCTATTAGCTCCCTTTTCTCTGGAGAATGCTGACTCATACATAGACTAAGAGGAAATTGTCTATCCACGTACCATCACAATCAATGATGAGGATGGTGAATTCTAGCTCATGGCGTTGCCCTTATGTGGCAAATGTGATCATACAGCTGCTTGGTTCTGTCATGCTCCTAATGTACCTAGTTACATAGCTTTGGTTTAAAATATATGTGTTTGACATATTTACAAAGGAAATTTAAATTCATAGAATACCCCCTAGCAATGAACAGAAATATAAACAAGTAAATACTATCCAGTACTCTAAGTGTCAGGATATAATTAGTACTACTTTAAACTAATGTATTGTATGGAATAGTATGAATAAGTATTTATAAAGAATAGTTTATAAATAGTACTTATGAAGAATTTACAAAGAATATGTGGTCTTTACACCTAAAACATTCTCTGTTTTTTATAGTTTATTTATTTATTTTTTTTAGAGAAAGGGAAAGGGAGGGGGAGAGGGAGAGAAACATCAGTGTGTGGTTGCCTCTCACACACTTCCTAGTGGGGACCTGGCCCACAACCCAGGCATGGGAATAAGCCAGTGACCTTTTGGTCAGCAGGCTGGCCCTCAATCCATTGAATCACACAAGCCAGTGCTACTCCTAAAACATTCTTATCTTGACGATTAAAAAAGGTAAGATTGCAGGTATAAAAATCTAATAGTTAAAGAAATACCCTGGCTGGTGTGGCTCAGTGGTTGAGTGCCAATTGCGAATCAAAGGGTCGCTGTTTTGATTCCCAGTCAGGGCACATGCCTGGGTTGCAGGCCAGGTCCCGAGAAGGGGCCGCGTGAGAGGTAACCACACACTAATGTTTCCCTCTCTCTTTCTCCTTTCCTTCCCCTGTCTAAAAAATAAATAAATAATGAAATCTTTAAAAAGTGGTTTTTAAAAAAAGAAAAGAAATACTATATTTCTATTAATATGCTTCTTATATAATAACAGAACACCCCAGAAATACAGAGTGATTATTTGTATTGAGCTGGGAGACTATGAATATTAGAGTTCCATTTTGATTTAATCATTGTCGACAGGTAATTGGTTGGGTTTGTTTTTTAATAAAGTAGCAAATACATTTAGCGCAACACAGGATGGTTCTCAGTATGTCTCTCACACAGTCTGTATTTCCTGTGAGCCGCAGGCATCTGTGGAGCAATCTTTTTGCTTTTACTCTGTTTCCAATTCATTGTCTCTAAAATGACTCAACACAACATAAATTTACTTTATTTCACTTAAAATATATAAGAAAAGTCTTTTCACTTTATGAAATAGTTTTCTTCCCTATATCTTTCCAAACTGACAAAAAAATAACAATGCATATCAGAGTCAATGGAAGTCTCACAACCCTCTAGATTTTTAGTCATGTAAATGCAAGGTCTTCATATTACAATTACTATAAACTTTAAAGGTTAATTTGGACATAATTTTTCAATGGATCGTCTGCTAGACTTGGAACACAATGACAATTTTGCATTGTCTCATGTTGTCTCTCCAAAAATCTCCTACCAAAATTTGTCAAATTCTACCTTCCAGAAATCAGGCAATTTTTAAGCTCTGCTAAGACACTTAATATATATGTTTAAAACTAAACATTTTATATCATAAAATAGGCTTATTCTTAACCAAGCTTTGATAACTTTTCATTATTGAAGTGTGTTAATATATTACCTAACTTTTTTCCTTATTTTACAAAAAGAGCTTCTAAAAACTCCCTGATGATTTAACTTAACTAAAAATATGTTAAATTATTTGGAAAATATTTGCCTTTGTGGCTATATTCATATTTATTATTATAAAAATTTATAAGACACAGCCCTGGCTGGTGTGGCTCAGTGTATTGAGTGCGGGCTGCGAACCAGGCATCGCAGGTTCGATTCCCAGTCAGGGCACATGCCTGGGTTGCAGGCCATGTCCCCCAGCAACCGCACATTGATGTCTCTCTCACTCTCTCTCTCTCCCTCCCTTCCCTCTCTAAAAATAAACAAATAAAAAAATTTAAAAAAAAATTTATAAGACACAGTGCTGTATTTTCAATGTATTAAAGCAGTATTGTTATTTATGGTTAAATATTTTAAACAGTTTGTGTTTGTATATTCCTAATGTCTTTAATAAATTATTGATGAATATTAGCTTTTCTTATTAATTGATAAACTTCTCTAAAAATACAAATTACATATTCTAGAATTTTTCCTTAAGTATGTTTAGTTTTGTTAAAGGTTTTATTTATTTATTTTTAGAGAGCGGGAAGAAGAGTTGAGGAAAGAGAAACATCAATATGTGGTTGTCTCTTATATGCCTCCCACCAGGTCCCAGCCTGCAAACCAGGCATGTGCCCAATTGGAAACCAAACCGGTGACCCTCTGGTTCACACACCTGAACTCAATCCACTGAGCTACACCATCCAGGGCTGGTTTTTTGATATATGTCCATGTTTATGTTGACGTTTTGAGACAGATAGGTTTCTGACATTTATCAAAGCATATTGAGATACTCTAGTTGATCTTTCCCTTTCAGTTTTTTGAAAAAACTTACTTGAGATAATTAGAATACAAAATTGAGTAAGACACCAAGATTTTAGTATTGTGCTAAAAATAAATTATGACATCACAAAAGGCACGATTTCTCAGTTTCAATTTTTTTAAAGATTTTATTTATATTTAGACAGAGGGGAAGGGAAGAAGAAAGAGAGGGAAACACCAACGTGTGGTTGCCTCTTGCACACCCCTCACCAGGGACCTAGCCTGCAACCCAGGCATGTGCCCTAGACTAGGAATCAAACTGGGCACCCTTCGGTTTGCAGACCAGGACTCAATCCACTGAGCCACACAGCCAGGGCTCAGAGTTTCAATTTTCACAAGTCAAAAATAAGTTTGACTAGGTAATTTCTAAGCTTTGGGGAGAGTTGTAATTCTAGAAAATTATTATTTTGTTGATATGAGCTACATTTATTATGTTGAATGAACATTATAATGTTAGACCAGTTTAAATATTACAATAATTAAACATTAATTTACTTACCTACTTTTCAGACATTTTATTGTTATTCTACAAATGACTCAAAACAAAATTCTATTCCTTTGACATAGGTATCAAAAAGATTTAAAGTAACTTTTTTTGCTATTTGTTTTTTAAAAATTGAATATTACTGCCCTTTTTATTTTACCTGAGAGTGGTATTGATGAACATGGCTGGGACAAGGATACTATGTTTTTTTAAAGCAGTAATCATTAGGAATGTATTAAAATATTAATAGCATTTAGAGAAAAAAAATATGAGTATTACTTTTAGAACAATATTTGCTTTTTAGTATTAATGCTATTACTATCCATTCCTTATTTCCTCTAAGAAAGAGTAAATATGTCTGATTCATGTCTTCCGGTTGCACAGCACTCATGGCAGGAGCTAAATATATACTAAATAAATGATGCAATGAATTTGCTATTGCTTGTTTCTCTTGCATTGAATGGCTAAAAGAAAAACTCTCAGATATCTTCAAATTCTAACTTTTTCTTTTCCTCAAGTTAAATTATTTTTGAACGGAGACATCTAACAAGACAAAATTATACCCTCCTTCTCGATACTGCTGTCCATGCTGGCTCCTTCCCAGCCTTTTCTCTATCTGACTCAAACATGGTCTTTCCAAGGCTCAGGACCTGCAAAGCAAGCAAGCCATGGTCCAGAAATCCCCACTAGTGTGGTCCTTCCCCAGGCCCCAGTCACATCCATCCTAAAGGAGACCAGACTGGTGAACCAAAAGGAGAAGATAGGTAAGGTATTCATGTCATCACTCTTCTCCTTATTGAACTTGTCTCTCAAGAGTTGGCATTTAAAAATTAGTTTTTGTCACCCTCTTTGGGGAGGATAGTTAAAGACTGGGAAAATAATGTTATCCAACAGAGTTCTTGTTCAGTGTGATTCTCAACTGTGGTGTCATATCATCATCGCCTGGGGAGCTTTAAACAAATACCAGCTCTGAGCCCTGCACACACAAAAAAAAATTGATAAAATTGATCCAGAAATGGGCATTGGAATTATCATAGGTAGCCATCGTTACAATCACCATCTAAATTGTAAACTAAGGGAATAGCTGGGGGGAAAAAGACAAAATAATCTGAGGAAAACAAAAAGAACTATATCTAAAGCTCATTATCTTCCTTCTTGCCTTATCCTGGTATGCATGGGCATTGTTTTATCTTTTTATAATGACTCATTATAAAAGTTTGCCAACTGTTATCAATGTTATGTTGGAAGTTGTGAATTTAAGCAGCAATAACTCCCTGAAATACTGCAAAAAGAATGTAGCCGTTTGAGGGATGCTACCCATGGTTACACAAGTACTATCTCATATGGCATGCTTTATCTAATGAGAATTTATTTTCACCTCACATTTTTTTTTATCAAAGTAAGCCCAATGTGTTTTTTCCCATCATTGCTTTATGGTTAAAAGGCAGAATATACAACATTGGAGAATACGGTTAAGTCCTTACTTAACATTGTCTGTTAGTTCTGTGACTTTAAGTGAAACCACATATAATAAAACCAATTTTACCATAAGCTAATTGATATAAACATTAGTTAAGTTTCTATGGCATCTCATCAATGTTCTAACAAAATGACATTGAACAAAATGACTTTATTTGGGGACCTGTTATATGTTGTCCTAAGCTTGAAAAAAAATACTGAGTAAATAGACACAAACTGTCTTTCCTTCCTTATATTTTCTACTGCATGTTTTGTAAAAAGTACATACACTGACACAGGCTCACCTTAGTCTTTCCACTCCTACTTTCAACTTAAGATCTGTTCTTCAACTGAATATTTTCCAACCACGCAAGGTTAAGATTACAGTCTCACAACTGTATAGTGCCTAGTGGAATACATCATCCAAAGGAAAAATATTTTTTCAAAGTCATGTTTGCTTATGTAACCAAATTTTTATTCATTATTAGCCATGATTGCTAAACCAAAACTTAATCTATTCTTTCTTAAATATGATATATAAGCATTTTATTAAAAAGATAAAAGAACAAACCTACCATTTTCTGTACAGCATTCACTTGAAACATTTTCTTGTTTTTATTCCTGACTTTTCTTTTAAAGGAATACTTCTGGCCCTGACTAGTGTGGCTAAGTTCACTGGGCATCGTCCCACAAAGTAGAAGGTCACTATTCCATTCCCTGTGAGGGCACAGGCCTGGGTTGCGGGTTCAGACCTGGTTGGGGTGTATGAGAGGCAACCGATCTATGTTTCACTCTCACATAGATATTTCTCTCCCTCTCTTCTCTCTAAAAATAAATAAATATAATCTTTAAAAAGAAAAGAAATACTACTGTTAGTGTGTATTGGCTATATTCTCTGTTTGCCTAGGTTCATCTATATGATCCATCACCACAGTTTTAGGAGTAAAACCTCTTTCTCAAAAAGGTAGAAAATGTTACCAACATCACTTCAATAAATTCAGTAAAAAGATTGAAAAATATTATAGATGAACAAATTTATCACTGGATTCTAATAAAGTAAAAAAGCTTAAATTTGCCTTGCAAGTGCACTAAGTTTGCACATTAATTTAATCAATCAATCAGTCAGTTAGTCAATAAAGGTTAATTGAGTACCAGACTGCATATGATTAGGTTTGGTGCCAGAAAAACTAACACTAACAATACATTCAGCAATGCAGTAAAGTAGTGGAATTTCTATACCTATTGTAATTGCAAACTGTTCAATGTAAGGCCTAATTAATCAAGTATTTTACATTAGTAAACTACTCAAGCTTTCCCTTTTGTTAGTAAAAGTAAAAAAAAAAAAACAAACATTTTTCTTCTACGGCTTTCCATTTAATAATATTTGGTTATGTTTATAAATTTGTATAATATATATCCCCCTTTGATTCTGTAGAGAAATGAGAGACTAATTCTCCCAATGCATATATGTCAAAATCACTTTTACCATGAAAATCTTTCAAAATTATTTTCTATTACTGAGTGTATATTATATAAACTATGTACATCAAACTTTCAAAATGTCAACACACACACGTAAACATTGCTTAAAAGAAGACAACAGGCCCAAATGGAGTTGCTTATGCTAAGCCCCATGTCACCAAACTGAGACTTAATTAAAGTTTCTGACATTCTCAAAAATAGCATCTTAAGTCAGTCACTCAGGTATAGCCTAATAAGCACCAGTTCGATAATCTGCCTGATAGACCCCTGCCATTTCCTAAAGGAAAGTGACCTTGCTACAACCAATGTGTTGTTGTCTAGTATAAGTTTCTTATTTCTGCCCCCTCCTGCCCACAAATCTTTTATCTTGTACAGCTTCTTGCAGCTCCTTTCTATCTGTTAGATTGGGTGCTACCCTATTCATGAACTGTTGAATAAGCACAATAAGATCTTTAAGATTTAGTAAGTTGAGTTTTGTTTCTCAACAGCTAAGAAATACGTATATAAAAATTCTGTGTTCCCAAATACAGTATTGGTTATATCTGGAACCAGCAAAGGAGTGGGAGAAATATGTTTCGATATGTTCGGTAACCAAAAATAATTTTCAGCAGGCTAACAGATCAGTGTGCTAAAAATTTTCTTAGCTCTAAAAGTAGAAATAAAGGGTCTATATCCTGAGCAGGTGGCTTTACATTTCTAGAACTCAATCTTTTATTAATATATTTTGGTCAAAGACAAAAGGAAGGTTAGTGGGTTGGGTGAGGCTTGAACATCCAGTTTCCTGCCCCACATCGGTTTAAAGAGATGCAGTTGAAAGAGATGGCTTCTGACTAAAGCAACCATCTAATTTATCATCCAAAAGAGACAACTTTGAGAACAAAAAAGGAATTATTAATCATTAGGCTGGACAATATGCAAAACTAGAACTCTCCTGTGCCTACCTACTTACCATATGGTCCTGCCTACTACAGACATACATGAAGTGCTTTATCTTTGTATTTTTTCCTTTTTATTGAATTGATTAGCGTGATACTGGTTAACAAAATTATACACGTTACAGGTATATAATTCCATAAGACATCATCTTTCCATCACCCTTTATTCCCCCTATACCTTTTTCAAACCCCCACCCCCTTGCCCCAGTAGTCACTGCACTGTTTTTATCTCTAATTATGAGTTATAAAAAAATTATGGAAATTGTCTGACACAACTTGCATCTTAGATTTCCATGTGGACAAAAAAAGGGTCTACAAAAAATAACCTCACAGATTATCTGATCCTAAATTCCTAACAGGGCAGGTCATGCTGAGTTTTCGTGCCCTAGGCATATATTTTTTGTTTTTAGTAAAAGATTTATATTTGCCTTATATTGTTCTTGAGCATCTAGTTTAACTCACCCTTGAACTAAACACAGTCATCCTCAAAAGAGCACATAATCATTTTAAGTATGCCATAACTCCATCCTCACTTTTTTCCTCCCTCCTTCATGTAATTTTCTTTAAATTCTCTTCCTTAATTTCAAATGCATAAAAGAAAACTGAAAAATTGTCATTCTCCAAAGCATTTGAGATCTTGCCTCCCAGACTTTTTTGGGGGGTGGGGGGATATTTATGCAGTTGTTTTTATTTACTTAACTATAAAGATTGAATGCACAATTTTTTAATGGGTAACACTTTAGATTAATGCTAATTACATTATTAAAATTTGGTTCAGGATAAGAATACAATTCAGGAAAGAGAGAAAACATTTGGGTCAATTAAATGCTTATAAAAATTCTCTACAGGTTTGGACACTAACTCATAAAAAATTAATTTCCATGTCTAGAATTAAATCATAAAATACATGCACAGTATCTGTCACTTATTAAGCATTCAAAAATGGTAGCTATTGCAAGAAAATATATATATTTTTGGCATCTTTGATCCTAATTCTATCAGGCATAAGCTATTTCAAAACATTTTTTTAAGATTATTTATTTTTTAGACAAAGGGGAAGGGAGGGGGAATGAGCGAGAGAGATATACATCAATGTGTGGTTGCCTCTTGCTCACCCCTTACTCGAGACCTGGTCTGCAACCCAGGCATGTGCCCTGACTGGGAATCGAACTGGCAACCCTTTGGTTCTCAGGCCGGCACTCAATCCACTGAGTCACAACAGCCAGGAGACTATTTCAAATTTTTAAATATTGCCAAAATGTTCTCTGTGTGTATTCCAGAATATAGTCACAAAACACAAAATATAAATATCTACCTCTCTCCCTTTGACATGTCATTGCCATGAGAGGAGCTTGCAATTAGCTCCATGAAAAAGATGAGAGACATGTGAAGAAGAGACACCCAGCAAGCTCAAGCTAAATCAGCTAACATTTAGCTCTTGGGCCTGAGAACTTCTTTTCCATCAAGTGAAAGATGGTAAATATTCTCAGCTTTGGGGTCGGTCATACCGTCTCTGCACCAGCTATCAACTCTGTCATTGCACCACAAAGGCAGCCATAGATAACATCAACACATAGTCATGGCTATATTCTAACAAGACTTTACTCTTGGAGACTGAAATTTGAATATCACATTATTTTTATGTGTCACAAAATAGTCATTAAATGTAGAAAAATAGGTCGCAAACCTTATTTGGCCATCAGGATATGGTTAGCCAACTCCTACTGGTGGCTGCTCAATCAGCTTGATTCCTTAAGTGACCATTTTTGGAACCCTCACTTCTGTCTCCTGATGGGCATATAGCATAAATGATAAGTATTTAATTAACAAGGAGGCCATCAGACTGAGGTGGCTTTAATGCCTTATAACCCACATCAGCAAACCCAAACCTAAGCCCACAAATGCCTCAAGATTAAAAAATCAAAACCTAAAGACAACCAATCACAAATAGTCAAAAGGGCTTTTCCAAACAAGATATGTTTAAGATGCAGCCAGTCAAATCATGCCCTGACTTTGCTTCTGCATCTTCTCGATAGAAGTCTCTACCTTAGCGCCTGACAATGGAAAGCTCCTAACCACTTGCAGCTTGGTGCTGTTGGACTACTGTCAATATTTGATCAAGTAATTTTTAAAACCTTTAATATGCCTCAGTTTATCTTTTAACAAAATTAAACTTGTTTAGTCACATGGATTTAGGGTTGCTGTTGTCACCATGGAAACAGATATGGTGCATGTACATCTAAAAGTTCAAGAATTGGTTTCTAGTGTTGCATTTCATTTTAAAGGTAAACATATTGCCAACTAATGACTGCAATATAATTTTAAAAGCCATTATTGTGCTCTTCATTGTTTTCTTTTCATGACCATGTCATTGGTCTAAAAATTTTACATAGCCTCAGATGTTCTCTACATGAGGTGAAATATAAAACTCCAGAAAATAAATATAAATGTCATATACATTTAGGCAGATACATTTGGCTGATACTATCAAACTTTAAAATTGCTAATGTGGATCAAAGCAATTTCATTATATACACTAAGCTTCAATCAGAAAGTCAAAAGCAAGTCAATTATGATCTGCAAAGAAATATCATAAAGTGTTCCTTCATACAAACGAATGCAAATAAATGACACTTTTGAAGAATTTTTCTTATCTACAAGTAATTCTTATATTGCTGTAAAGGACTTGAGGCCTGGAGCCTTGAAGTAATGCAACTGCTAATCTGTGAATTGTTTTGCCTTTTCTGTTGCCCTACACTGTTGCTCAAAGCACTGACATAAATTTGCATTGAAAGGATCTTCTTTTGATTTAAGGAAATGAAAGGGCAAACACGGAACCACCACACACTTTTCCTACTTTTACAACACAAGCAATTGCATTCAATCTGTTGCTAGACATCCTCCAGTTCTGCTTAGCCCTAAATCACTGGCATTCAAAGGTTTATTGCACATTCACACCCATTTGTCATTTGCAGGAAGTCTAATTGAGAGAATTTACAGTTGGTTGAGTGCTTCATTTAAATTGTACATGTTTAATAAAAGCTTTTTAAGTTACTAATCTCAGCTCAGGAAACAACAGAAGTGCTTGAGGGTTAAAGAATAAAACATAGCAGGTAAATGTTGTGGTGTGACATTTCCTTATAATGTTTCCAAGTAACTGCATTTACTGGCTTTGAATTGTTTTTACACAGCTAACATACTCTGCTGGAAAAATTTAGCCTGTGACAGAAATGTGATGGTAGAATTACTCCTCAGTCAGTATGCTGTGGTTAGCTGAAAATAGTGTCAATAATTATTACACTGTAGGAGAAAGTCTAAAATAATATCTCAAGAGAAATAATCTTGAGCATAGTCTCATAAAATAAATCTAATTAAATAGTAGGGACTGACTTTCTTCTGTTACTCTGCAGTCATTTTAAAATGTGATTCTGATTTTCACTTGATTATTGAACCGTATGCGTTGTTTATGGGATGGTACTGCACAGAGGGAAGGCTTTTTACAAAAATAATCCCTGTTGCTATTTAACCTTGTATTTCAAAGAAAATGTGAAACTATGTAGAAAAAGAGAACAAAATGTTAAGATTCAAAATGTGACATGAATATACTTCAAAGAACCCCAGATATGTCAGCATGTGAATTCTTCCCTCTGGCTTGAATTGCTGGAACTCTTTAGCCACATAACAGTAAAAAAAAAATAGACAGTAGTAATGAACAAGGCTACAGGAGAAAAATGGAATCTGGGGACCAGCTCTTTCAGTAGAAAGTTGATCCGAACCTGCCTGCCTTCTCATTCCTCAGCAGATGTTATTGCCTCACTATTTTCCTTAACCTGGTAGACTAAAGTTAGTCTTACTGTATGAGAAAGAACAGCATTTTAAACTCCATTGATTCAAAATAAACTCTTTGCTTCTATGAAAGTATTAATCCACTGTTAACACCTACCTCATGTGGATTAGAATTTGAGTAAAAAAATATGTACAAATCTTTGGAAATAAAGATAAAGTGAAGCCTGAAATATATTAGTGTGTTTTGACAGAACCATCTGTCCATTTCTTGGAATTGAATGTACAGTGGACAAAATAAAGAAAAGCATTCCCTAAACAGATGGCCAAACTTGCTAAAATGAAAAATATTAGTGAAAATATTCTCCCTGATTAGACTGTCAGACATTCTCTATTTATTCTCTAAATAAAATACTGAGTTTAGATTTCAATGAGTGTGATTCAGATTCCCTTAAGCCATTACACTTCAGACAGCTTGAAGAGGAAGGACTAAAGGAAGCATTTTGGCCCCATAGAAAAGAGTATTCCAAACAGGGATCAAATGTTTGGATTTCTCCTTCATTCATTTAATAAGTAATTATTGAGCATCATAAATAATTTTCTAAGATGCTGGAGATAAAGCAGTGAACTAACTTGCTTTCTGTATTTATGAAGCACACATTCAAGAGGCAGAGAGATAATTAACAAATAAACTAGTAAATGTTTTCTTCAGGAGTTTTACAGAGAAAAGTAAAGCTTTCAAAGAGAGGTCTGGAGTAGGATGTGGGAGAATATTTTTCATACTGTCATAGAGTTTCAGAAAAGGTCGCACTGACAATGTGATATTTGAACAGAAAGTAGGGAGAAGTGAGAGAGAGAACCAAATGGATCACCAGGGAGAAAAATGATGGGCACTTTAAGTGTAGTTTTACATTAAGTCAAAATTACCCTCAGCTACATAAGCAGCAAACTATGGTGATATTGTTTCTTGAGTCATTAATTCCTTCCTCAAAAGCTTTATTCAATACAGTGTACAATTTGCAGTCTTTATCTCCATTTACCATTCCTGCCTCCCTTTCCGTGTGGGCTTCATCCCTCACCTGGGCTCTCATCACACGAGGCCCTCCATGCGATCTCCCTGACTACTACTGGGACACGTTAAACAGCTTGCACAACTGCACTTTCTTCCCTCCTGGTTTTTTGTTTGCGTAATCATCTCAGGTTTAAAAGAAATAAGGAATTCACTCACTTTCTCTGAAAATTGAGTTTTACTTTTTTCCATTTTATTATTGTCATTAGTTTCTTCAGTTTCATGTATTATCCTATGATGTATTCATTTCTTTACTGTTTGTATATCATTCATATTAGATAGTAAAGGCATCCTTGTACCCAGTAATATTACATTTGCTATTACTCCTGCTTAGAAAATATATGAATATTCATTTCCTATTGCTGATCTAAGAAATCACCAAACTTAGTAGATTAAACAATACTAGTTTATTATCTCATCTTTATTGCATGTCAGAAGTTCATGCGAAGTCCTATCCAGATTAGAGTTCTCTACTTAGAATCTCACCAAACTGAATCAACATGTTGGAAGGGCTGTTTTCTTTCCAGGAGGTTGTGGGAGTGAATCGGCTTCCAAGCTCATTCACGTTGGCTGGAGGGTAAAGGTCCCTGTTTCATTGCTGACTTTGGTCTTAGAGGCTGCCCACATCCCCTGTCATGTGGTACCTGCAGCCTCCTCCAGCTAGAGCAGGTCTAGTCCACATACTTCAAACCTTTCCGACGTCCCCTTCACCCTCATCTCTTCTGCCACTTCCTTCCCCACATCTGCTCATTTCTGTGACCACAACTAGAGAAACTCCTCTGTTTTTAAGGACTCAAGTATTCAGTGGGCCTACCCAGATAATAAAGAACATCTACCCGTTTTAAAGTCATTTAAATGTTTGAATCAAACATTATGTTCGATTCCAGCTCTACAGACCCTCACAGCAGCACCTAGATTACTGTTTGAGTTAATATAACAAGGGACAGGAATTTGGGGAAAAAATCTTCAGAATTCTGTCTACCAGTGAATGTTAAGACCTATGTCAGTATACATTATCATAAAAAGAGTAGATGTTTAATCATAATTTTATAATGTAAGGACTATATCTTCATATTATAGATGAAAAAAATTTGAATGTGGTTTGAGTAACTTACCCAATATTCTTTTTCTAGAAAGACATGGAACAGGTATTAAACCTATATCTGAATGATTCCAATGCACATACTCTTCCTCAAATACAGCCATACTCAGAGATATTGTGAGCTCAGTTGCAAGCCACCACAAGAGCACTGTCTAAAGCAAACTGTAATCTTTTTGCAGATGGAAGGTCTTGCCTTACATTTGTTAAAACAAAAATAAAAATGAAAAACCTCTGCAAAACACAACAAAGTGAAGTGCAATAAAATAAGGTCTGCCTGTAATGACATGAACTGCAATGTCAGATGATGCTACCCCTTGATGAGTTAGGCATCAAGACAACGGTTCTAAAACAACCTTGTTTGGCAACTACTGTTGAGTTCAGATTATGGATAAGGCAGCTGAACCAGTTCCCTGCAGCACATTAGTCTTCCACATGGAAATGCACTGCATTTGAAACTATTGCTGTTCCTTTAAAAATACAATATTCTTTTTGGTGTTTAGATAACAAAATAATCTTCAATTTAAAAGAGAAATAACAAAATTCAATTGATATTTAGATATACAGTAAATAGATTTGAAAATATTCATTAGTAGGAAAAAAAGTATTTTCTAATACCAGAATTACGATGGTATGATTTTTAAAAAGGCATATATTATTATAATAATTTAGTGACAATTAGAATGATAACTATTTTAATGATGCTGCATCAAGTAGTATTTAAGGCAATTTCATATTTGTAATAGTATCAAACATGAACTTCAGCTCATACATATTATTTGTTGAATCCAGAAATATAAATAGATATGAGTAAATTAAAACACAGAATGAGGAATCTCATAGATAAGGATCTCCAAACACAAATTAAAAAGAGAGAGTTTCGCAATATGTGTTTAATTAACATAGATAGTAAACATACAAAATGTACTGACATATTTGCATAAATAGGCAAACTACATAATTCAATATCATAAAGATTTTAAATGTTAATAGTATCTAAATTTTTCTAAGATTCAATGAATATATTGGATATTGGAGAAAGTATTCTTTATGGATTATTGACTATACATGTATAGCTTTTAGAATAGTTTGAAATCTAAGATTCCAAAAATTTTCAGAGATAACAAACCTCAACATATTGTTTAACTTTTAAAATTCTTGGCAGGCTATGTATATAGATTTTTTTGACCCACCCAAATCTTTGTGCTATAATCTCAAAAGAAGGGAAAAGAATGATAAAAGCCTGTTCATTTTGGGGGACTAAAAACCTAGTTAGATTTAGTATACAGAACCCATTGAACAACATGCCATTTGTCATTATTTGTTATATAAAATTTTTATCCCCACTCTTTTAAGGCATAGGTCTTCTCAAATTCAAAGAAAAAAATCTGCAGCTAAAGCAAATAATTTACAAACAATAGAGGTAAATTACATTTATGAAAATTAAACACACTAAGAATTCTCCTAATTATTGACTGATTCAATTTTTAAATGCTATTAATTCACACAAGATTTTTTTTGTGTGTTTAATAGCATTTTAGGTAGAAGCTACAAGATAAAATTTGAAGATTTTCTAGGATATTATAAACTTAATGAGTTTGGATTTTAACGCCTGTTATAACTTTAAGGATCTGGCATTTTTCTTTACATAAAAACCCCAAAATTCCACCACAGGAAAATCAGCTGGGGCAAAGTCAAACCTGAATATGAGCCAAAACCTCTCTACTTCAGCAAACTGTGATTTTTAAGTTCTTTTCAGGCCACCCATCTAGTTTTCTGACTACTGAGATTTTTCCCCACTACGCTAAAGCCAGAGGAAGTACTCAAAGACCTTAATTCTGGGATTCTGCGTGGCACGCACAGGGTTACCCAGAGGAGCAATGCTGCAGTGTTTTCATAGCCAAGCACAGCAATGGAGGTTTGCGTGTATCAAACCCTTGACAAATGTTCTGGCAGTTAAGGAAAACTTTGTTTATATTGCATGCCTCTCAAAAGAAATTAAGAACTGTGGAAATAATTCACGCAAGTGGTTGGCAATCTTCTCTCATTCTCTCTTAGTGAATATGACAAGCTAACCTGCTGTGGGAGGCTGCAAATAAAGGACAATCTCACCACATTAATAAAACATGAGCCACAACTGAATCTGAGGCCAACTAAACCACCAGAGACCTAGGGTGACGCTTAATTTTGTCGATGATGGAAGTACTTTAGCCTGAGGTAACTTTCATGGCGACCATACTTGCGTGCAAAACTTCACTTAAAGCACTACAGCCAAGCAGAGCTAATGTTCATGAGAGTGTAAACTTACAGTAAAAGACAGGAACCACATAAGATGTTACATCACTCAAGCTAGTCAAGTTTGGTAGCAGCCTAATGTTTTATTGAAGCTCTTTCTCCTCACAAGAGATCTGAAAATCCACTTAGTGCCCTCAGAAATTTGTCTGTTTTGGCTACCAGGACTGGTTCCTAATCACAGAAAGATAATAATATCAAAATAAGCTAATAGGATTTTGCCATGAAATACAGTCCCAAGAGAACTAGAAGTAAAAGGAGGAGGTTTCTTAGATATCTATTAAGTTTAAGGTTTTACTGAAGTTAACATAACATACTTCAGTAAAAAGAAAGAGGGAACAGAGAGAACATATAAGAGAAAAAAATGAAGAAATAAAAAAAAGAAAATTATGGACTAGAAATGGAAAGAAGCAAAACCCAACAAATTGAGTAAAGCCATCCTTAAATTTTGTATGTCAGCATTCTAAAATGATGCTCAGGCACTGAGAAAAAATTATGGGTATGGCTCATGAAAAATATTCGTTGAAAAAAATTGTTTAAATAATATCTCATAATGAAGTGTCACAGAGAAAAGACATTTTGTGAAAGAGAATTTTTCTTCTGTCAATTATATAACCATAGGCAACGACTTCAAAATTATGTATTCATTTATTTCCATGCTTATTTCTTGAGACTGAGAAGGTCTGATTTTTTTAAATTTATACTATTAATTTACTTTTTAAACAGAGCATTTCAAAATAAGAATACAAATAAAAGGCATATAAAACTATTGATTATCAGAGACCCCTAGGATTTATTGTTGGTCAAATTTCAGTTATTTGTGGGATTTCAACCAAAGACTTAGAGAAAGAAGTCTGTAAAGGAAAGGCAACTTGCAGAAGAGTTCATTTTCCCCTAGTCACAGTGTGCTTCCGTTTACCGTGAGCAGAATAACACTGCGGTTTAGAAAGTCCTATCAACTTTTGTGCAACTGTGAAATTTTCTATCTAATAACTCATAGAAATTTGTTATAGGAAGCAATGCCATCCACAAACTGGCTCATAAATTTGTTACACAGGGCACTGATGTTTTTGGTAAAGGTATTAGAGAACAAATTTTGAATCATATATTTCTCATATTTGCAAGACCATCTATGTTATTCTCTGTTCTTTCCTATTCTACAGCAAGAAAAGATTTTAAGGAAGCAATAGATTATATAAATATGTGTTACCTTGACAGTTCTTGTCTTATATTGTATTAACTGTGAACCTTAGTCATTCAGGTAAAAATTCTTACTATTCTTTCAAACCCTAGCAAAACATTACCTCAGGGAGTAGTTGCAAATTGTTTCTTCCTCTAGCTGAATCCAGCCAGGGTATGTATTTTGTGTGGTCCAGACATTTTTATTTTTCAATTTTTAATAAGTAGATCCAATTTTTAAAAATGAAAATGTTTGAAATTCAAAGCTGGAATTCCAGTTTCTCTTGAAAGTCCAAAGCTCTGACACTGTCTGGCCCAGAGTATCTGTTGGCAGCTATCAGTCAGAGCAGGGCCAGGACTGGGCCTTGTGGCCAGCCTCCTCCAGGCCACATCATCTCCATCCTCCCTGTGGTCTTTTTAGCACTAAGACAAACATTCTTTGCCATTTACTGTCATAATTACCCTATTTTTAGTATTTTTCAATTATATATCTCTGTATCCTTGACTACATCAAAAGTTGAAAAATGCATATAAAATAGAGAGCCTATAGTTCAAGAATATAGTACAATATACTTCTTTGAGGTCATGAAAAATGTATCCACATTTAATGTACACTGTATGTAATCTTCCACCTGGACTACTTCATTCATTTAACTTACCTATCTGTCTTCCATAAACATTTACATTTCAACTCCCCCCCTCTTTTTTTCTACTTTATTAGAATGTTGATCCCTGACCCGTGAACCTTTAAAGCATGTCTTATGAAACCTAACCCTGCCTGCTTGGTATTTAACAATATACATGGGCTCTTCTTTCTTAATAGAATCAAGGATCTCTGAAGTAAAGCCTCATACATACTTGTTTTGTGCCCCACCCCCTGAATACTTGGCACAACACTCTTAAATAACCTTAATCATTTTGTCGAAACTAATGAATGCACAAAACTGAAACTAGTTAATAAGCAATACATTTCTTTAAATGGCGAGGTACATTAAAGGGTTACTAACTAAAACAATTCTAAAATCTGGAAGGGACTGGTTCACTACTATCGAATATAATCACATCTTTTCTTCTTTTAAATATGATAAATAAAAGTGTTTTTTATGGACCTCCTTTGATGTAGTTTTGTCCACTGACATTCACTAAAGACTCTTTTTGATCTTCCAAATACATGTCATAATTTGAAGGTGGAATATGATATAAAATAGCATTCTTCATGTTATCTCCACTCCACATGCAACATTTTATGACTATTGCATTTTATTTTTATAGGTAGTTTTACCTCTACCTATATTTGAATTAAAATCTTATTTAGTAATTGACCCAGAGGTATTTGGTAGAGTCATTTAGTATTTAATGGGTTATATGTAAGAATGTTTTTCTATTAATTAACTTAAGAAATGTTAAATAGCAAGGATTTTAAAAAATTCAAGGAGAAATTTTAATAGCTATGGCAAACTACAGCTATCACTGTAGTGCTGTTTAGAGAGCTCTCTGAAGAACACCTTTTATGTTATCATATGCAGTGTGTTATTATCCTAATATTTTTTCTGTATTTGGTCCTCTTGCACATGTTTATAAAGTTTACTTTGTTAAAAACAAAATTAGATGTGGAACTATACAATAATAATCTCCAAAAATCACTGATGATTTCATTTCTATATGACAGTTACTATAACAAGACTTTCAGTGAAGAAACCTAATGCTCACAACAGCCCTCATGTACTGATGAGTACATTGAGACACATAAAGATTCCATAACTTGCTTAGGTCACCCAGCTAACGAATGGTAGAACTTGGTTTCCACCCAGCCTGGCTAGCTGCCAGGTCTCTGCTTTGTAGCACCAAAAAATACTGCCTGCATTTACTGTGACATCATGTGAAATAATTGTGTGTTTTGATAGTTCATTTTGCCTGGTTTTAAAGATATATCCTGGGTATAATATCTCATGAAAAGAAAATCTCTACTTTGTTAGATTTGGAAACAAATGTTACTATAAAATATTTTAACATGCAGAAAGGATTGTTTAGTGATTCCTCATATCTCTGTCAATGGGTACCAGATTGGTTAGCATTTAAAGCAGATGTTCAAATCAGCAATAAAATACACTTATGCATTGTCATTTATGAAAAATCAGACATATCCTTGAGCACATTTATAAGAGGTGTTAAATATTATATCCCTTAATATGCCTTTGTACATCCCTGCATTAATTTTTCTCAGAGGATTTATCTAAACTCATTCTTGCTTACACATTTGTGTATATGTATATTACTTCTCTCACAAATTATAAAATAAACTTCAGGAAGGTAGAAACCACATGCACTGCATTCACTGGGACATATCCATTACCTTCCACAGGGACTGGTATGAAGAAATATATTGCATAAAAGACTTTCAATGAATTGTGATTAGCTTGGCACTAAAATAAAGATGGTTGATAGTTGAGAATTAGTGTGAACCCAATAAGAGATGAATTAGAGAGAAAGCCAAATGTATTTCATAGATTCTTTTAGGCTATAAATAGTTTCATCAATACCCTTTTGCACTTTCTAAAACATTTTGCTTATATATCCCAATCAATAAAACTTTTTGAGCATACCCTCCCAATGTAAAAATAGTCATTTATTTAAAATTTAATTTTACCTCCACTGCTTTAACCATAGCTCAAGCCACCATCATGTCTCAGTTAAAGCTCCAGCAATAGTACTCTATTTGGTCTTCCTACTTCTACACTTACTCTCTTACATATCTCAACACTGAAGCCAGAGTAAGTCAGATTAGGTGCCTCCTCTGACCAAGCACTACCACGGTTCTTTAACTTACTCACCACCTAAAACAGACCATCCCCCACCCAGCCACAGACCCAGGAACAAGAAAAACAAATGTTACTGTTACAGCAACTTGCTATGCATTATTATTTATTGTTATAACAATTTGTTATACATTATTATTATGGTAATCACTAATGTACCTCGAACACACTTACGAATTTTCTTCCCTATCTCTTTCCCTCTACCAGAACACAAATTCCAGGAAAGTAGGAGAGTTGGTTAGTTTTGTACCCCAAATGCCTAAAACATGTTATGACACATAGTAGGCAGTTACTAAATACTTGTTGAATGACTAATTATATATTATTAGCTAATTTTTATAGCTATAGTCAGATAGCACAGAGACTTGGACCAAGGCTAAGCAGGACACTGGTTAAGAAAAACCAAGAGCTGGTACCAGCCCACCACCCTCCTCAGGATTCCAAGGACATCAGACAGACAGGAAAAACACCAGATAAACCCACCACAAGAATGCAACCACCCCTCCACTCCCTATGAAAAAATGTCTCTTTTAACTGCTTGCTTCTCATACAATTAGAAGGGACATGGAAAATTCCACAAGCATGCTTTTTTTCCCACAAAACCTTACTTTTTCACACAGCCTGCATTGTCTCCAGTTGATATGAACAGCAAGCAGAACCAGCTCCCCAGCCAGTTCTGAGGACCTTCCTTTCCTCTCTTCTGCTTCCCTTGTGCTGGAGCATAAGCTAAATAAAATATCTAAGAATTTCTCTGGAGTTTCCTCTTAATTTCTGTCTTGAAGAACTTGATAGTCCCAGTTAGGATGAATCCTCAGTTCATACACACAGGATGCATTTTGTATTTTGAAGAGTAGCTAAAATCCTAACTGGAGTTATCATTCTTTTAAGATGTCAAAATTAGTCTAACATGTATTTTGGAGACTAACGCATTAGAATAACAAGAAAATCCAGAACCATTGAATAATGGTCCAAGGCACCTATTTTAGTAAATGTTACACCATTTTATAAAGCTACTGTTTTTGAAACATTGGGACATGAATGAGCAAAAATTCCATATGGGAAATAATATAACCAAGAACAGTGATATCACCAAGATGTTGAAGCTGTTGACAATTAAACAGGTATCTACAAACAAAAAACATCTTTGAGAGAGCTCAGGAGTCCAACTTTAGCAACACAATAGGATAAGGCACCTGAAAATAATGACATAAAAAGGAAGGAAGAACAACTTCATTTTGTCTGCACATCTTTGACAGGAAACTACCAAGATAGAAAGAGGTCTCCTCATAGGAAAGGAAGAGTAAGGTGAGGTATAAGTTTCTCCACATTTCAAGGCACTGCAGAAGAACCTGCTTCGGTTTTACCTACCCACAGACCAATAAAGCTGAGATGTATCAAGACAGCTGGGGACAAGGAAGAATGGGGTTTTGGAGGCAAAGACTATCAGCCACACAGTAAGATAGACCACAATTTCCAGTGACTTTCTTTATGGAGGATCCAGCAGCTTTTTGCAGTAAAGAAACCAAAAGCCATTAAAGCTGCCACTGAACTCCTGAAGATTTCACCAGTTTTGACCCAATAGGTATTCATGCTCACAGATGTCACCACCTGAGGCTCTGCCCATACTCTCTTCCCATCTCCACCACCAAAGCTCAAGATCTTCACTGGCAGCCAGTCCAGGCCTCCGTGGCTGAGTGAATGCACACCAGCCTAGACCCACACAGCTGAAAACCACCACCGTGGGTGTATTTAGGGCTAGCTGCTCCAGCTCTGCACTTGGCCTGACTTCTCTCACTGCTCTCCACTACCTGTGGCAAAATCCTACAGCCACAGAAGTCCATGCATATGGCCAAGGCCCTTACACTGTTTGTAACCTGCATTCACTCACTAACCTACAACACTGAGCTCACCAGCAGCTAGCCACTTCAGCTGTGTGCCTGCATGAACCCCCATAAAGCTATCAGCAGATTTCTCTGCTGAGTTTTTGCAGGCCAGTTTAGTGGAAAGAGATAGTCAAACTGCTGAAAGAAACAAAACTGCCAAGATATTTTATCCAGAATAAAATGTCTTTCAACATCGAAGGCAATATAAAGACTTTATTAAAAAGAAAAAAAAGAGGGGGAAAAAAGCTGAGGTATTCATCACTACTAGACCTACCATACAAGAAATGCTTTTAAGAAACTTTAAAGTCAAAATGAAAAAGTTATCAATTAGTAGCATAAAGATGTATAAAAATATACAGCATTAGTAAAAGTAAATATATACTCAGATTCAGAATACTCTAATACTAAAAAGTGGTGTGTTAACCACTTAATTCTATTATAAAAGTTAAAGAACAAAATATTAAAAATAACAATAGGTGTAATAATTTTAATGGAAACACAATATTAAAAGAAAAATTTTGATGTCAAATAAAACATGGGGGTGGGGGAAGGGGAAGGTTTTTATATGAAATTAAAGTTATCAGCTTAAAACAGACTGTTATATCTATAAGATGTTTCAGATAAGCCTCTACATAACAACAACAAAAAAACTACAGTAGACACACACAAGATAAAAAGAATCAAAGTACAGTTGACTCAGTCATATCCATGGGTTCTGAATCTGTGAATTCAATAAACCACAATAACTTTTAGAATACTTTAGAAAATATTCTAAAAATATTATATTGTTGCTGACATACACTATGACGTTAGACCTACGATGGTTGCATCTGTACTGAACATGTTTAAAACTCTTTTCTTATCATTATTCCCTAGACAATATAGTATAATAACTATTTATATAGCATTGTCTTTTATTAGGTATTGTAAGTAATCTAGAGATTATTTAAGTATATTGGGATAATACGTATAAGTTATATAAGGGACTTGAGTATGCACAGATTTTGATATTTGCAGGGGGTCCTGGAACCAATTCCTAATCAATGCTGAAGGACAACCATTTATCACCAAGGAAAGTCATCTATTCACAATAAAGACAAGAGAGGAAGAAAGGGGCAAAGACACTACAAAGGAGCCAGAAAACAATGGCTTAGTAATTCCTTCCCTAATAATAATTATTTTAAATGTAAATGAATTAAATTCTCCAATCAAAAGGCAGAGTGGTTGAATGAATTATAAAAGCAAGGTTCAATCATATGCTCCCCATAAGATATTCACTTCAGCTTTAAGGACAGACATAAGCTCAAAATATAGAGATGGGAAAAGATATTCCTCCATGCAAACAAAAACAAAAAGAGAGCAGGGGTAGTTATACTTTTATTAACTTAAAATATACTTTAAGTCAAAAACTGTAATGATAGAAAAAGGTCATTTTATTTTTTTAATTTTTTAAGATATCTTATTTATTTATTTATTTTTAGAGAGGAGAAGGGAGAGAGAAACAGAGGGAAAGAAACATCGATGTGAGAGGGAAACATCACATCAATCAGTTGTCTCCCATATGTGCCTCAACCAAAGTCTAACCAGTAACCTCTTGCTTTGGGAGATGGTGCCCAGCCAACTGAGCCATGCAGGTTAAGGCAAGAAGGTCATTTTATAATGATAAAAAAATTAATTCATCAAGAGGATATACCTGTAAATATATAACTTATAAATATATATATATATACACACATAATATTGAATCACTTAAATATATGTAGTAAATACTAACAGATCTAAGGGAGAGATAGGTACCAATATATTAACAGTAGGGCACTTCAATACCCCACTTTAGATAATAAACAAATCAGCCATACAGAAAATTAACAAGGAAACATTGGACATGAATCATACTTTAGAAATAGACTTGCTCATACTTTATATCAAATGGATCTAATAGAGCTATAACGAATATCTCATCTGGCATCAGTAGAACACACATGCTTCTCAAGTGCAAGTGAACATTCTCTAGGATAAATCATGTTAGGTAGCAAAACAAGTCAGCAAAATTAAGAAAAATGAAATTATACCAAGTATATTTTCTGACCACAGTGGTTTAAAACCAGAATTAAATTACAGGAGGGAGCTAGAAATTAACAAACTCCTGAACAACCAATGACTCAAAGAAAAAAAATCTAAATGGAAATCAAAAATTGAAAAAAAAATACCAAAATTTATGGGATGCAGACATGCAGTGTTCAGAGAGAACTTAATATAAAAGCCTATACTAAAAAAAAATAAAATTAAAAGTCTCAAGTAAACAATTTAACTTTATACCTCAAGTAACTAGACAAACAAGAACAAATGAAGCTTGAATATCACAGGAGTTAAACATTAGAGCAGAAATAAATAAAATAGAGACTATAAAGACAATAGAAAAGATTAATAAAACTAAGAGATATTTTTTTGACAAGAGAAACAAAATTTACAAAACTTAAAATTTACTTTATCCTCACCTGAGGACATTTTTTCACTGCCTATAGAGAGACAGGAAGGGAGGGAGAGAAACGTCAATGAGAGGGAGAAGCATTAATTGGTTGCTTCCCATATGTGCCTGCACTGGGGATCATATACACCCCGAACGGCAATCAAATCCACAACCTAGGTTTGTGCTCAGACTAGGAATCAAACCTGCAACCTTTCAGCACTTCAACCAACTGGGCCACACCAGGCAGGGCCAAAATTCATTAAACTTTATGTTGACTTATTTAAAAAAAAGAGTATTCAAATAAATACAAATTTCATTTGTATTCATTACAAATGAAGGACACATTGCAATTGATACCACAGAAACACAAAGAATTATAAGAGACTATATGAAAAATTATATGCCAAGAGCAGGGATCAACCTAGAAGAAGAAATATATAAATTCCTAGAAATAGTGACGTGCTCTGTGCAGTCGTTCCTCTTGAGAGTTCTCTTATTTTATTCCTGTCCTTCATTTTCATGATTACAAGGTGCCTTCACAAGTATCTCCTTGTTATAATATGTGTATCTTGCATAAATCATTCACTGTATTGGTTTTCTACTGTTGTCAAAACAAATTGCCACAAATTTAGCAGCTTAAATTGCACGACTTTATTATCTTACATTTCTATAGGTTAGAAGCCCCACACAGATCTCAGTGTGTTGACAGGGCTGTGTTCTCTTCTGACTGCTCTAGGGAAAAACCTATTTTCTCACCTTTTCCAAATTCTGGAGGTCGTCCATATCCTCCGCCTCTCCTTCCTACCTTCAAAACCAGCACCACTGCGTTTCTTGGACTCTTCTTCCATTGTCACATTAATCTCTTACCTCAGTAGGAACAGTTCTTGTGGATAGATTTGCCCCAGTTAGATAATCCAGGACAATTTCCTATCTCAAAATTTATTTGCCTACCACATTTCCATGACAATTTGAGCCTTTTGCCACGTAAGGTAACAACACTCAGTTTCAGTGATTGTGTTTAAACATTTTAAGTATTTATTATACTGCCTACAACATTCACTATGAAATGTTCTCTCAAATATAAAAATTTAGTATATGAGATCTCTAGTAATATAAAATTAGATGCAAAATTCCATACATGTATTACAGAAAAAGCCCTTTAATTATACTGAACTTATATGTCTATTAATAATCTTATAAATTTCTATGTACCAGTATAACAAATTGCCCACTGATCAGTATGCACTCAATATAGCTTAATATTTTATTTAAAATAAAGCATTAATACTTTATAAGAAATGTAGAGATTGTTCAACTAGTATTTTACAAATGAAATATTTGGAAACAAATACATCTATAGTCTCATTTTATGAATCATTAGAATGAATAAAGATGTAAATTATAATAAAATGATCAAAGGGAAGGCGGGTTGCAGCTGACTCTCTGCTTTGGAAGCTCAGGGATGCCATTCCTTTCATTTTCAGGGATAATCAGTCCCTGAGGGACTATCTTATGCTAACTAAATAGTGGAGAGTGAAGGGAAAAAAAGATTGCAATTTTATTAATTAAAGTGAGAAATAAAGTTGTCACAAGACCTGAAATTCAGAACTTACTTCAAATCAAGCAGCAGATCTTCATAATGTAGTTATACTACCCGGAAGCTATATCACTATCAGTTGTCACTTTATCGTAGCAATTTAAGAAGTAATTTTCCTAAATGCACAAATACACAAGGACTATGTAAGCAGCCTTTCTTGGTTTTGTTAAAGGTGAACAGCACCAGATGTTAGAAGTTAGACCTCCATCCTTGAGTTCAGCTAAGAAAGAATTCAGAGTCAAAAACTCTCTAGTGCAAAAAATTTACTTAGAAAGTCATAGAAATAGAATTGAGCCCTCTGAGCTCCTTGGGCTCAGAAAATAAATTATAGAGGCAAAAGAAGGGCCCTTGGAGCTCAGGAGAAAGAAAGTAGAGGTTCTCACCTTGTGGGAAGAAAAGGAGAAGGAAAGGTGCAGGTGAGAGAGGGGGGCGAGGGAGAGAGAATGCTGCACTGGGTCCTTCGTCTTAAAGATTTTAAAGGTGGGGATCTTAGGGGAGGTCTCAGGGGAGAATCTCAATAGAATATTCAGCTTCCCAGGTGTGGCTTTTCAGGGTTGTGACCTCTACCCTTTGGTAGGTGCTATAGCAAGAGTTTATTCAACATCATTGCCTCTGATGGTCCTGATGGCATTGCCTCATCTGGTTTTGCTGCTTTTCTCAGTCTGGAACTGATACACCACTGAACCTAGATGTTATCTCTAGTTGGACCAAAACTCTCTGCGGTCAATAAACTCGAGGCTTTGTTCATAAGATTATTTGATGTGGGCCAGAATCTCATTGTCCCAAGGAATTAATGCTTAAGGGAATGATTGAGCAAAGGCTTGTATGGGAGTGGCATGAGGCTATTCTCCGGCCCTCTTGTTCCTCCTCTTAGGGAGTCTACCACATGACTAGTGACAGGCCAGGAAAGAAAAGGTCAGGAAAGGATTTAAACTGCATGGCCAGTGATATGAAAGGTCAGGGGGCATCCAAACCACAGGACCAGTATATGCTAAGGGAGCACAGGTCACCCTGGGTGCCACCCCACCCTAAAATTCTTGTTTTCCAAGTTTTCCCAGTGCTAAATCTCCAGGGTTTTCCATCCTGATAACATTCTGTACCTGGCCTATCAGTCCTACTCTGCTCACATCTGTCTACAACAGGATTCCCACCTATGTGACTGGCATAGCAACATGGATGAACTTCAAATGAGAAGAGACTTAAAAATGATATCTCTAACCCAAAATTGCCTTATATCCCTTCAATTCAAATTCTACTTAATGAGAAATACTCAAATGCTCACACTTATCTGTAGGAAGGTGTGAGAAACTAGCCGTTGGTTGGAGCAGCATGTGAGAGCCAACGTGGACAAAGAGAAACGTGGAAGAAAGGTGTACACATTTGTGAGATAACAAGTGCTCTGAAAAACTCTCTTACGATGTTGAGTCTGTTTCATCATAGGCCTCACTGTCAGTCATAGTGAGGAGTTTGAGACCCCCCTGCCACATCATCTTCCATATAAACATTTCTAAGGTTTGCAGGGGCACATTTCAACACACAAGACTGTACTTGAAAACACAAGGAGGGCTCCCCCCAAACAGGAATTTACTTATGAAAGTTTACGTATTTATTCTTACATGTTTAAACTTCAGTCACACTCAATGTACTCTCCGTCTGATGAAATACAATCATCAAGACTTTTTTCCCACTGCTCCAAACAGTGTTTGGACTCATCAATTTTGATGCTTGTTAGTGCTCCTGCCATTTTTTATTTCACCTCTTTCACCTTAAAAAAAACATTTCCCTTTGGGGTTTTTTTTCATCTGGAAAAAATCACTTGGTGTGAGATCAAGTCAAGAGGGAGAGTGGGGCACCAGGGTCATGCCATTTTTGGTCCAAAACTTGGACCAAAACTCAGCTTGGTGTGGGCAGATGTGCTAGAAAATTACCCACCATAAAATGGGCACATGTGTTGAAAAATCTTCAAAAATATTTCACTCGCCCTGGCTTGTATGGCTCAGTGGACTGAGTGCCAGCCTGTGAACTGGAAGGTCACCGATTCAATTCCCAGTTAGGGCACATGCCTGGATTGCGGGCCAGAATCCTGATTGGGGGCCTTGTGAGAGGCAACTGATATCTCTCACACACTGATGTTTCTCTCACTCTCTTTCTCCCTCCCTTCTCTCCTCTGTAAAATTAAATAAATAAAATATTTTAAAAACATATTTCACTGAAGCTGAATGCAGCCTCTGACAACAATGGCAGCTGGTACACTGATACAGAACAGTCACCTAGCTGGAGAATTCTGTACTACAAGCCCAGCCTCCAGAAGACAACTCTGGGTTTTGGGGGAATCCCTCCTTATAAAATAGATGGTTGAGATGCAATTTTAATTTTTTATCTTTTAATTTTTCTTAAAAACAGACTCTCTCTCTCTGTCTCTCTCTTTTTCTCTCACACAGAAACATAAAGTCAATAAGAAAATGAAAATAACTTAGCCACTCATCTACCTCTGTTATCGAGATTACTGCTTAATTGATCTAATAATACTTAATTAGTGTAAAAGAAAACCACAGTCCCAAAATGGCATCATTCATGCTACAAGCCCATGATACCAATCCTAGGCATCAAATCTGATCTAATTGTAGTTTCAACTTCTCCCAGAAACTAAATCTCAATCAACCAGTCTGAATTTTCTGATCAGGTACCAGTAAGATAATTTGTCACATAGACCTTTTCATCCCCCATAGAAAGAATAGGCAATCTATAAAAACCCTTCTCTCTCTCTTCCCCCAAAGAAAAGATGCAGCCCCCAAATAGCCTTTCTTTTATTTATCTAATAGCTCCCTTGTCCCACCTTTTTTCCTACAAGAACCTTCCATTTGGTGCAACCCCTTGGAGCACACCATCAAGATGCTTACAGGATGCGACTTGATTCATCAACCACTTAGTAAAACCAACTAGATCACTAAATTTACTTGGTTGAATTTTGTTTTTTAACACTAAGAAGAAAACTGAGAAAAACTGTCCATTGTTAAATAGCCACAGATATTAGAATGTTCCTTTAATTGTTAAAACTCTGCTACTATTGGCAGAGTTTTCAATACAGGTCTTAGCAAGTGTCTAATATTTGCATAGTATTGTGCTCATATGAGATAAAAAAGTCCAGATATTTTTTAAATAAATGTATTTTCCTTAATTAGTTTGTGCACTCTTTTGGAAAAAGATCTAAAAATGTGAAAGGCACTGGGGAAATTTAATGGTCAGACCTAAGAAAAACTAGAATAGTGTAAGACAGAGAAATGTTTTTATAAAATTGTTCTTAGTTTTACTTTGGAGAATATGAATGCCATACTTGGGAAGCTCAGTAGAAAAGGGAAATGTTTCAGATGATGGTGTGCTTTTCTATTTAGCATGGTGGCTTAGGGGAAGAAGTTATTTTGAAGTACATAAAGGCATCATTATATCTTATCCTGAACAACGTCTAAACATAAATGATCATTACTTGTGGTTCAGATGCTCATCGTGAGCAATAAAATTGAATTTGAAAACTTCTACAGAGTTCAAATAAATAAGCAATTTTTGAGTGTGTGTTTTTGTACTTTGTTCATGGCCAAATGTCCTTCTTCTAGAATCTTAGTTAATTCTCATTATCATTATCAAGAAATAATGCTATCTTGTTTCTAGTGTCTTCAGCTTGCCACACATTCTGTTTCTTCAGCATTCACCTAAGGTCTGTTTTAGAAGCGAAGAGAAAGGTGGAAGAAGTATGAGTTAAATAATAAAAGTCATAGCAAAAGAGGAAATGAGATGATTCTGTACTTCCTGAAATCTAAAGGCAGTTTATAGCTTTTTCCGTTGTAGCAGCCTGAATTTGATCACTATATTATAATGCAATGTTCTTATAAAAGGTACATTAACCGAAAGAGGAAAACCGGAAGAGTTGAGTAGTGTTTATTGAAAACTTTAGAAGGGTAATTAAAATGAATGACTCACCATAAATCATTCTAACCCTGAAGTTTCTCAGACACTTCTTTTGACATATTAACAGAGTGATGGGAAAAAATAGCCTGTTTCCAAAGATATTTTTTCTCTTCCCTTCAGGTTTTCTATTTACATTGCCACATTTAACTTGTCAATTTAAATAGATTGGAATTAAATTGTAAATGAGCCTTTTTTTAATTTGCCTCCTAAAAAAGGATGAGCATGGTTTAAAATGTGTTTATTTCTTTAGCATATTATGCAATAAAATTTGCTTAAAACTTGTTTAAATTAATGTTTATTCTCTAAATACTTGTTTTAGATTACAAAAAATGTTCTCCTCTTTCTCTAATAAAATTTCTAATTTTAAAAATATTGCTTCCAATTTATTTTCCTCAATTAACTTTGTACAATAAAGAATGGAGCCCTAGCTGGTGGAGCTCAGTGGATTGAGTGTGGGTCTGTGAACCAAAGGGTCACTGGTTCTATTCTCAGTCTAGGGCACGTGCCTGGGTTGTGGACCAGGTCCCCAGTAGGGGGCATGCTAGAGGCAACCACACATTGATGTTTCTCTCCCTCTCTCCCACCCTTCCCTATTTTCTAAAAATAAATAAATAAAATCTTAAAAACAAACAAGCAAACAATGGAGCTGCAACCCTGGCCATCAGTTGGTCGAAACATTGCCCCATAGACCCAAAAGTTGTGGGTTCAATTCCCAGTCAAAGCACATACCCAGGTTGCAGATTCAATCCCCAGTCAGGGTGAGTACAAGAAGGCAACCAATAAATGTTTCTCACATCGATGTTTCTCTCCCTCTCTCTCCCTCTCTGAGCAATGATAAAAAAAAGGTCCTCTTGAAAGAAAAAAAAAATGGAGCTGCATATGCTCAGAAAACATCTATAATAATTGATTGATTTCCTTTGGGAAAATCATCAGTATATTATCCACAATCTTCACTAAAATAACAATTTACACTTGGAATTATCATTGACCTTCTTCATAAAAGAAAGTATTTGTATATAATGAACCCAGAAAACTTACACTGATATTCTGAATTACAGTTTATTACACTTTAACAGTAACAGAAATTTTTGAATCAGCAACATAAGTCACTTGGAATATAAAATAACTGTTAAATACTTGGAATATTCATGCTTTCTATTTTTAATTCAATAAAGTCTTGTCTACACAAAGACTGGCAAATGATAGCAATGACTGTCGCTGCACACCTGCTGGGTAAATTGTAAAAGCAGGCCTTTTAAACTTAGCACAAGTACACCAACAGAAACTGACATTTTCATGCTAAATGATACCTTACTAAAGGGGCATCTTCATTCTAAAGACAATAACACAAAGGGCCAGAAATTCAATTATTCTGCCAAAATCATAAAACTTGGTTATATCCTGTCTCTTATTTCTTACTAAATATGAAAACTTTTAGCTGCTATGCTTTGATATCCCTTAGGAAACTGAAAATAACATCTGTACTCCTTATACAATGTTTTCTTTAGCTTCTATAAGGTTGGCAAACTTTACTTTGGCAACCAACTATTTCTCACAGATCCTCTAGTTTATAAACAATATTATCACCTGTGAGGTGATATCAAAGATGTATAACACTACCTCTCTAGCACCTGAGGTATAAATAAAAAAAAACCAAACTATTGACAGTAGAAAGAACAACAACAACAGAGATGTTTGAAAGGCAAAGCTGTTACTTTCAAATTCTTCATGCTTTTTCTTTCTCATTGCAAATAATGCCCTGACCAAATAAAGGTCCATGTGTATCAGAGCAATATTATTCCATGTAGGAAATATGAAGTACCTGGTAAATACCTGTCTTTTCCCCACAAAAAGTGTCTAATAAACTAAGTTCAGTCGAAACCTCAGAGTTTGGGATAAGAGTACCTGATCTCTCTAAGCATACAGAAAAAATTTAGCACGGTATCTACGCATATAATTTAATGCACACTCAGTGCTTACTAAATGGTAGATATTTTCTAAGAACTTTCCTTGTACCTCCACCTCATTTCATCTTCTTAACAATCTTACAAAGTAGGACTATTATTTCTTCTATTTTATAAATGAGAGGAAACTGAGACACAGGTGAAACTCACATACCCCACTATACCAACTGCCTTGGACACCACTTAAACTCTGCATATTTGTTAAACAAATAAGTTAACAATATAATCTGATAACAATCACCTCAATTTAGCCACCATTTTCAATGTTCAACAGTATTAACAAGCATGCTATAAATTCTGATTTATTAGTGTGTTTGGGGAATAATAACATTTGCTTCTTCTTCATGAAATAGCCAAAAAAAAAAAAAAAAAAAGGAAGGGAAAAGAAGAAGGCTGCATCCAGTGTATCCATCCTAGCTAATTCTATTTAGAACATGTCAACTTTTGAAGAATACATATAGAAATATAAAGATATCTATGTTTATCTATATACATAGGTATGTCCATATAGATACATTTGTATATATAGCTATTTTCATATATAATATAAATATATAGATTGATAGACCCTAAATCATCTCTTTCACTGCCTTAGAAGTTGCAATACTGTGCTCTTTCCCTCTATGCCTGCATAATCTGTATCATTGAATAAGAAATTGACTTGGCTGAATTAGACAAGCCCAGGTGGCTCCCTGCTGCTCATCATGTGCACATATTGCCTAGCACCTGCTGAATATGACTTCTGTCTTTTCTGAAATAGCACTTTGGCCACAAAATTAATAGTGTACATGTAGGTGGACAAATGGAAATCAGGATACATTATTCCAAATTATTATTATTTCTCTCAGATTGATTGGAAGGCAATTCACCATTTTGGAACCTAGAATAGATCCATTTGTCTGGTAACACATAAGCAAGCAGAGTCATAATTTTCTCTATAGTACCTGGTATAGTTACAGTTTCCTTATAAAATATGCAAGCCTTTGAGTGGAGAGATTTTATATAGCAAATATCAATAAGTTTTTGTGTGATTTACTCTTTTTAATGATTCTTTTAAAGTGCTGTATTAACATGGATTCACTAACATGGTATGGGTTGGATACCATATTATGGGTTGGACACAGATATGATGCTTGCTTGTACTTTAGAATAAAAAAAACATATTATGGAAAATATAATCAGTTTTTATATGTTTTCTTGTGTAATTCATGGGAAGCCCACAGAAATGTAGGATATACAATACATTCTGTATAAGGAATTAAAATACATTTGGAAGTGTGACACAGAAAGAAATAAACATACTTAAGATTTGATTTATGTAATTTGTTAATTATAAATTAAAATAGTATAAATAAAAATTATAAGTTGAAGTATGCAATTTGTAATAAATATATTTAATCTGTTATTAATTTTCCTTAAATATTTAATGAATTTATTTGATAATTATTCTGATTGTAGTGATAGACTAAACATAAAATTTCACTATACTATGTCCTTAAAAAGAACACAGTAAAGTGAAAAGTTAGGAGTGTAGAACCAGATGAAAAGGAAAACATAGCCCTGGCTGGCATAGCTCAGTGGATTGAGCGCGGGCTGCGAGCCAGGTATCGCAGGTTCGATTCCCAGTCAGGGCACATGCCTAGGTTGCAGGCCATGTCCCTCAGCAACCGCACATTGATGTTTCTCTCTCTCTCTCCCTCCCTCTCCCTTCCCTCTCTAAAAATAAATAAATAAAATCTTTTTAAAAAAAAGGAAAACATAAACAGATTAAAATCCACTTTACTATCAGCATAATTAAAACTCAGATTATTCAGCCAATCATAAAGAAGAGTCAGCAAGGAACTAATGATAGAGTAAGCTAACTACACAATATATGAGCTCTTTAACAACATGATTAGAAATATCAGAGTCTTCTAGATTTACTTTGGGCTGCTTCTTGTAAGATAAATTTCTGTATCTTTGTTTCTTATATATGCCTCTTCTGCTCATTTTGAGTGAAATTTTGAAAGAAATAAACTCTGTGTTTGTGTGGGTTAATACTACCTTCATTAATAAATATTTGCATGCTACTCCAGTGTTATCTCATGCTAATTTTCCTAAAGACTGAATATCAAATTATTCAAGTAAGGTAATAACCAATCATCCAGCATGATGCTAATTAGTCTGTGAACTTACCTACAACTGAGATATAACACTCGGGATGGAAGCACCTGCTGAACCCTGTGATGAGGAGGTATCTGTTTTGGCACATCTCCAATGTTTAATTAACCTGTCATCTTTTATTATGCTTCTGCAAGGCATCTAAATCTTCTACAAGTTAAATATGCTAAAAGTATTTCAAAATCAAACCTATAATTAATTTAAAGTTAGTCAAATATGGGCAATGTATAATTTTTGTAATTTATGTCTTTCAGCTTGTGAGGGTGTTTTGTCCTTTTGACGGTTAAAGTTTGGTTGTGTCCAACTCAGAGTAATTTTAAATGGGTTAAGTTAAGCAACACAGAGGGATGTGATTTGGCTTCACCTATGCATTACATTTGTAATTATTTTTTTTTTCAGTTGGGTCCAAAATTTTTTTAAAAATTAAGTACTTGGACCAATGTTATGTCTACAAGAACTAAAATGCAAGTGTATTCAGTATGATAACAGAGCATGCTGTAATAATGTAATTTGTGTTCCTGTAGACAGCTCCATTTCACTAGACTCTTTACCACTGTTTTGTACATGTGTGTGTAATTACCAGTTATAATAAATACTCTATTTCAGCAGTTGTTCATGAGTATAGAACCCTAAGGTAAGCTTGGATACAGGATTTTCTGTTCTAAGTGACATGGTGCTTAACTCAGATATGACACTCTTGACTAACTAAATTTACAAAACACATCTATAGGTAATATTTATTAACATATCTTAATTTTCTTGTTTATGAATATGTTTTCTTTGAAGCTTAGTATTCAGAACAAAATAATACATAATATTTTCTTAGCCACCACATATTTTTGGCCAATGGTCTTTTTTAATTATTGAAATTTCTATCAGTTGTTCTATGGTAATAGTCCTTTGAAAAGAGTTTCTGCTTGCTCTTCCAGACCTGGTGGTGACAAGGAGAGTAAACTGGTTGTAGCATTTTCTGGAAGATGAGACAGGTGGTCTCATCATTTCATAGCAGTCTTGTACATAACTCATGAATGTGCAAATTTCCCCACTGCAGACTACATTGTGTTGAGCAGAGCACTTGTAGATGACATCTGTGGCAGCTGAAAATCTCATAATGTTTCTCCAAAATGTAAGATTTTTTATGTCTGGATTTTTAGATGTATATTGTCCACTTTTCCTTTCTGTAAAGCTAAAGTAATAACTGTTATGCAATTAAATGTACACTTAAATATGTAGCTTCACCTATGTTGATATTACATATAAAAGGAAAAAAACAGAAGAGAATGAATAAATACCTTACTTGTACAAATTGTAAGAGAATATAAAATTTCCTAAGTACCACAGATGCCAGTACCAACGTATTGTAAATGTGACATGCAAGGATATTCCTGACTTAGAAGGAGTCTGGCTTTTCTAGTTATGAGATGTGACTCCGCAGGACTGCTGGTCTCAAAAGTTACACACTTCAGTATTCAAGCAGTTAATCGTTAGAGTTCTATCTAAAATGACTGGAAATTATGGAAATGTTCCCAGTTTAACTTGTCACTATAATGAACAGTATGCAGCTTCAAAAACTTGAACTTTTGGCAAAATTTAAACTGTTAATGTACTACCACTTGTCTGAAATTACCTGTATTCACAATACATTTAGTTGAGGGAAGAGTATAAATCAGATGCCACTACAAATTCGTGCAATGCTTTGCTCATCAGCATTCTCGATGTAGAGTGTTTTCACAAATCAAAATAAATGATGTAATAAATGAATAAACAACACAAATTATGTGGCACTAAATGATTCTTATGTAAGTTATACATAATTCAATTTAGTAAATTTCTACATTTTCTATATGATAATAAATGACTTATGTGGATCTTCTACAAAATGAATCTATTAGTCTTCAATTCCCCTGACCTTTCTGAGATACTTAATTGCTCAGTAGATTTTTAAAGTTTCAATAGCTTGAGACCAAATGCAATATATACAAAAGGTGAAGAATAAATATTTTATTATTAAATGTAAGAATTAATAATAAATGTACATTAAGGGTTTACACTCACCTCATTAAAACCTAAACTAGGTTTACTTCATTACCAATGATGGAATATACTTTGCTTATTTGGGGTAACGACTTTTGTGCTTGGTTTTAGGAATTCAAGAAAAGTAATGTGTTATAAATCAAAGTTATGCTAAAATATGTGTAGCCACATCAGATTTTCTCACTTTATAACAATAGATCTTAAAATAGACACAACTGTTTATATATTTTAGTTACCCAGAATGCAATAAAAAAACACTTTTGATTGAAAATTACGATAAAGTTTTAATTCTCATATCGATTTTATAAAATTCCCAAGAATAAATCCACAGTTTATACATCCTGCTATAATATAGTAGTTTCCCCAATTTTTTGTTCCAATTAAATATTCTTCAGGTAGAAAACAATGATTCTTATTATTCAAATATAACATTTATAATACTATGAAGGTTGAGATATGAATAATATTTTAGATATTTTTATCTTGGATTTTAAATTCCATATGCATCATCAGGTCAAAGCAACATAACAAAATGCATTTTTAAGATACTTAGTTGACCAAATAATAATTGAGGACAAAAACCCTATAATTAAGAAAGAAACACAACCTGGTTGGTGTGGCTCAGTGGACTGAATGCCATCCTATGAATCAAGGGGTCACCAGTTTGATTCCCAGTCAGGGCACATGCCTGGGTTGTGGGCCAGGTCCCCAGTGAGTGGCATGCAAGAGGCAATCACACACTGATGTTTCTCTCCTTCTCTTTCTCCCTCCCTTCCCCCTCTCTAAAAATAAATAAATAAATAAAATATTTTTTAAAAAATCACTTACTTTGCACATGATCGAATCTATTATTATTTGGTTATTGGCTATACCCTAAATTTGAAAATTCCTTTCAAAATGCTGTCATTAAATTCACATCCACATTTGTAGCTATTCTTGCCTGTATATTTCCATACAAATGACTGAAAATAAATTATTAAACACTTAGGTAGAACTATTTTTTTTGTCCTAAAAGATTTTAATGGTTAAAAAATGGCACTATCTTTACATAGAAAGCTAAGTCATGGCTATCAGTTAAATGAAGACCAACAAACTTTTCTAATTTAGTTAATAGAGTCAGTTGAGTGCTTTGATATATTACCCATGTACCTGCTTTAGGGACCGATGTATTTATGCCTGCATTGCCAAGAATACTGGCATCTCAATGTAATCTCTTCCAGGGTAAGGTAAATCTCTTGCCTTGGAAGGTAAAAGGGAGTTTCCTGGCCCAAGGTCATATGTTTCCCTTGGGATAGCACTTACCCAATGACCTGTCAGAAGTGAGGGTAAAAAGCTCCAGGCTTGTTCCTCAGTTTGAGACATTTCTCATGGGTCGTCTCAACTTCAGAGTTCCTTTGGGATACGCTGAGGCAATTATTGGACCTGCGTTACTGTTCACCTCCCTTCCTGCAATCCTGCTTCCTTCTGACTCCTCACAGAGAGTGAGTTATTCCTGAGAGTATCCCCCATAAACATTGCGCATACAGATCTCTGTCTCAGAGTCTGTCCCCAGCTAACCCAATCTAAGGTGCCATCTGTGTTGGAAGAGGAAAATCGGAGAGATGTAGGGCAGATATCTGATCCTCAGACATCTTTCCATAGCAGAAATGAGTGTGAACAGAAATGCTTCCATTTTTTTTTTCCTTAATCAGGGTGGTTAAGTTACAAGCCAGCCATGGACAGCAGGTAAAATTACCTCACTTTAATCTATAACAGCAAGAATGTAAATCAGCATTTTGGAGGGAAGAAAATGTGTCAAAGGAAGAGGCTAAAGAAGTGTCAAACTAAAAGCTTTGTATTTTTCCATCACCATAGTGTAGTTTGAACAAATGTGTATAGTTCAAAGGTCTTCGTGTTCACATCTATGTTTCAAGATTGAATTTATTCTTAATCTTAATTTTATTTTAGACAGTGTATGGATAGCTCCCTGTTCTCTGCATTTAGAAGTATAAACAACATAAATCTGGTAATTTGGTAATTTTATAATTATGATGTATCTCCATTCTCCCCTTAAAACATTTCAGATCAACCCTTTACTTACAGCAAAAACAACACACCTTAGTACAGAAAGTCTCAGTGTTCATGTGGTTGAGCATCAAAAAGGCAAATTGCTCTTTTCTGAACAGCAGAAAATATTGCTATCTTAGATTTCATCATTCAATACAGAAATCACTTTTACCAGCAGAAAGTGCCTATATTGCAATCAGGTCAAACAGAAATCACACCTGGTTTAACAAAATGCTCTATGGTTCTGAACCTGCTTTTGGTTTTTCTACTTGTGTTTGTTACTCTACTATCTGTTACATAGTTGCGAGTTCTCAAAGCAAATTATATTTTATGTTATTGACTTCTCAATGAATTTATGTAAAATCTCTCTGTGTAAATTTAATAGAACACATATGAAGCAGAAGCACAGTGTGACAGCCTCTAGATTAGAGTGTACAGACTTTCAAATGAGAAAAAGCAATGAAAAGAGTTAAAAGACTTCCAATGTATGGTTTATAAATTATGAGGTAGGAGCCTTTAGTTTCACATATTCTATCCCAATTATTGACAGAGTAGATGACATATCTGTATACACATACAGGCTAACACAGTCAAATTTCTCAATTGATTGTATTTAAATACGATGGCTAATTTTTTTCAGACATCGGAATTTATGTATATTTGTGCTGTTCAATTGTACAATCTTTTTAAAGTATATTTTATTGATTATGCTGTTACAATTGTCCCTTTTTTTCCTCCTCTTTATTCCCCTCTGTCCTAAATCCCCCTCCCTCTGGCTAAATTAAAGTAAACCGCCCTTAGTTTATTTCCATGGGTCATACATATAAATTCTTCGACTTCTCCATTTCCTATATTATTCCTAACCTCCCCTTGTCTGTTTTGTGTCTACCAATTAAGCTTCTTATTCTCTGTACCTTTCCCCCATTCTTCCCCCTGCGCCTCCCCGCTGATAACTCTCCATGTGACGTTCATTTCTGTGATTCTGTTCCTGTTCTAGTTGTTTGATTAGTTTGTTTTCGTTTCTTTTTCCCTTTCTTTGTTTGTTTTTTTTTGTTCAGTTGTTGATAGTTATGAGTTTGTAGTCATTTTACTGTTCATAGTTTGATCTTCATTTTATCAGATAAGTCCCTTTGACATTTCATATAATAAGGGCTTGGTTATGATGAACTCTTTTAACTTGACCTTATGTAGGAAGCAGTTTATCTGCCCTTCCATCCTAAATGATAACTTTGCTGGACAGAGTAATCTTGGATGTATGTCCTGGCTTTCCATGACTTTGAATACTTCTTTCCAGCACCTTTTTGCCTGTAAGATTTCTTTTGAAAAATCAGCTGATAATCTTATGGGAACTTCTTTGTAGGTAACTGTTTCCTTTTTTCTTGCTGCTTTTAAGATTCCCTCTTTATCTTTAATCTTGGGTAATTTAATTATGATGTGTCTTGGTATGTTCCTCCTTGGATCCAACTTCTTTGGGACTCTCTGAGCTTCCTGGACTTGCATATCTAGTTCCTTCACTAGATTAAGGAAGTTTTCCTTCATTATTTGTTCAAATAAACTTTCAATATCTTGCTCTTCCTCTTCTCTTTTCTGGCACCCCTATGATTTGGATGTTGGGAGTGATTAAAGTTGTCCAGAGGTTCCTAAAACTCTCCTCACTTTTTTTTTTAATTTTTGTGTCCTCATTCTGTTCCAGTTGAATGTTTAGTTCTTCTTCTTTACCAAATTGTTGATTTGAGTCCTGGTTTCCTTCTCTTCACTGTTGGTTCCCTGTATGTTTTATTTCACTTTGTATAGCCATTACTTCTTCCTTTATCTTGCATCCATACTCAATCATTTCTGTGAGCATCCAAATTACCAGTGTTTTGAACTCTGCGTCTGATAGGTTGGCTATCTCCTCATCACTTAGTTATTTTTCTGGAGTTTTGATCTGTTCTTTCATTTGAGCCATATTTCTTTGTCTTAGCATACCTGTTGTGTTTTAAGGAGTGGAGCCTTAGGTATTCACCAGGGTAGGGCAACCCACATCACGGCATAGTGGAACTGTATGTGAGGGAGCAGTCAGAGAGGAAACAATGCCATTTGTTCAGCTCTCACCCCACTTTCAGTCACTTCTCCCACTACCCACAAGTGAATTGCACCCATCTGGTGCTGATGCCCAGGTAGGTGGGTTTGTGCACATTCTAGGATATTTTGGGCCCCTCCAACAGACTCTTCTGTCAGACTAGAGTTTCCCTTGCTGCTGCAACCTCCAGAGGTTTTCACAGCCAGAGGTTTAGAAGCTACATTTCCCCGGTCTGGAACCCTGGGTTACGTGGTCTGTCTCACCCCCAGTTGTTCCTCCTGGTTTATCTGCATGTGAATGTGGGACCACCCACTCTGCCAGCTGCCTCCTTGCCTGGTCTGCCAGCTGCTACCTTGCCATGTATCCTCTGCATCCTGGCTGCCCATCTCTGACCCTTCTACTTGTCTGAATGAATGTTTCTTCATTACCTCCTCAGAAGTCAGACTTCCATACAGTTCAATTTTCTAGCAGTTCTGGTTGTTTTTTGATTTTAGGTTGGCTGTTATCCTTCTTTTGGTTGTGTGAAGAAGCAAAATTGTATCTACCAATGTTTCCATCTTGGCCAGGTTCTAAATTGTACAATCTTTATAAATAATATTAAAAAGGGCTATTTGCTAAATAATCATTCATAGCAAGAAATGTCCTCATGGCCCTAGCTGGTATAGCTCAGTAGATTGGGTGCCAGTCTGCAAACCAAAGGGTCACTGGTTCGATTCCCAGTCAGGGCACATGTCTGGGTTGTGCCAGACCCCCAGTAGGGGGCGCACAAGAGGCAACCATATATTGATGTTTCTCTTCTTCCTCTCTCTCTAAAAATAAACAAATATTTTATAAAAGAAATATCTTCATAGAAAATGCTGATGAGAAACCAAATAAAAAAGAAAATTAGTATAAATGATCAAATTATTATCATATTTGGCAGAAAGCTCTAAAAACATGCATTTTAGAGCATGACATGATCATTGTCATCAAATACATGTTTTGTCTTTCATCATTTTTTGAGGACTTAAATATATTTAGGATAAGAGTGATACTCCTTTAAATTCTGTATACATGTCAAGTGAACACACTGGCAATCAAACCGTGTCCATGGTGGTGAAGAACCTTGTGGTAGGTTTAATAATTATCGTTAAAAAATGTTCTCAGTATGTAATGCTGTCATTCCTTAAATACTTCTTATAAAGTATTATAAATTCTTTTAAAGTATTTATGTTGGCTGGACCTATTCTAATGAATTACTTTTGTTGTTGAAATCATCAATATACTATTTCATGGCTGTGTCATTTTAATAGATACTTTCCAGTAAGAATGTAATAGTATTTGTTACTATTTTGTTTTATCTAAGTCTATTTTACTTAGAGGTATTTTTTTTTGCATCTGTTTTTGACTCTTTTTAAAACTTTGAAAGAGAGGGAAGATAATAACTAGACCATAAAAGCAACAACATTAGAATTAATCATAGAAATAGTTTGCAAATTTGACCCAAATGATCTATTAAATACAACATGGCCTTGTATCAGTATAAGTTTTATAGTACAAACATCTCTTCAAAAGGAAAACTTTTAATTGTTCTCTTAAATAAAGCAAATAAAAATATTCATGAAGAATTTAAGTGGAGAAAATTTGCATATGGGTCACAAACTACTAAAAAATAAAATCTAAATGCAACACTTTTAGAGATATTCAGTTTATCCTGCTTAGTGAAGACTGATAATTTAGAAGAAAACCATGAATATTACAGAATAGAGCAAAATATTACATATTAGAGCAGAAAATGTTTTTCTATAACCACACACTAAACACTCAAGTACCTCAATTTACTATTGGGCTCCTATCCAAATTCCATCTATCCTCATTTTAGAATATATGATGACCATTTACTTGAGAAAGAAATGCTACATCACCAAAATAACACAGAGAATGGCGTTTTTAGGCCTCATTTTATGATGTATCAACATGTTCTACAGACAGATTCACACATTGAAAAAAGAAATTACTTTTAAAACTCCCTTAGGAAGAACTGAAGTTTATATTTTCTATTAAATTATATCATAATTGTGTAAGCCCATCATACATTAGGGAATTAGGAAGAAACTGGATTTCCTGAGTAAGTTAGGATTATTTTATGAAAGTCCAGTAGAAATATGTCTCAAATTGAGGATCAGGACATGCAGGAGATAGTGTTGAGGGTCATGTGTATGGTAAACTGGGGACACAAAAAGCAACTAATTGTGTAGAGAATTGCAGGTACTATGAAGGGGAAAAAGATCCTTTCCCTCCCATCTGAAGTAGTTCTCTTCCTGAAAAAAAACGCATTGAAAATTTAACAGGGATTGACATAATGTTAAAAGATCACATAAAGCATTATTCTTTGGCAGTTACTTAAAAAATCATATGCAATTAATTTGACACAGCTATTTTGTTTTATGCTAATCAAATGCCTAGACATTTGTTCGTGTATGAGATTTGACTATCAGTATTACTTCAACTCAGTTCTAGAAGACTGCAATATGGTGTTTATTACTTATGTAAATTTGGTTAATTACATAGCAACTCAGTTATCTTATTTATTGCATTTCAATTAGCATCCTGTTAATAGTCACTAACTCTTTAATTAACTCACATGAATAAGAGGTGTCTTGTTAAATGCAAATTAAATAGATTTAAGTAGACAATAGATTGCAAATGGTAGATTTACTGCTAATGGTATAGAAAACTGTTGCTGGAAGAACTAAATGTACTTGATACCATCTGCCTGCCTGCATCTAAGCAAGAAGAAAAATTTATTTTCCTTGAAATTATTTTTAGCACAAAGGTAAGAGAAAGGCAAAACAAAGGTATGGCAGGCTTTTGTTCTGTGTTTGCAAGAGTGTGTTAAATGTAATTTAGAGTTCTGTTTTATTGTCAATGAAAAATTCTAACAATATAGAGAAATATAAAATAAAATCGTTCTTGAGTGTAGAATTACTGCTGAAATGAATTTGTAAAATGTTTAAAAGTAATGCATAATCACTGATGTATCTGTTCAGGGTAGAAGGGAGCAAACTATTACAGCTCTTTCCTAAATGTTCCCCTGTGACCTGACCAGGAAATTAGTTAGCAGGGCACCACTATGTAACAACAAGCATGACTACAGAGGAGGCCGAATGTCAGAGCGCTGATACTGTAACCCGGTTTTATCGGATAAATGTTTCTGCTTTACCCACTGTATTTCTCAGAGGTCAAATAAATGCTTAGCTAATAGGTAGAGAGTATCTACTTTGGTGTAATAGTGAGTATTCCTTGCAAAGGGAATGAAGAGCATTTCTGGGTTCTGTTAATTTTGGGGGGACTGGCAGAGTCTGTCTCTGAAAATAGATAAAATGGGGGTTTGTACATAGTACATGTATTCTCTGCTATAGTCTCCTCGCTTTGGCTTTGTAAGGGTCTCACGTAGAAGAAAATGGGTTTTAAAATATTTTCTGCCAAAGTCTAGGGTACCTATTGTAAGAGATTAACACAGTATACTGTAACATTGCTATAAAAACCTGAAATTTTAAAACCAAGTTTTTGGCTTTTTCTTTCAAGATTATAGTAGTCCCCTCGCATCTGTGAGTGTCACATTCCAAGATTTTTGGTGCAGCCTGAAACTGTAGGTAGTACCAAACCCTATATGTGTTTGAAAAAAAAAACTGTTTTTTTTTCTATACATGCATATCTATGATAAAGTCTAACTTATCAATTAGGCACAGTAACAGATGAACAACAGTAAATAATACTATAAAACAATTACCACAACACACTATACTGAATGTTACATAAATGAGCTCTGTGTGTATGTGATAACTGAGATGGCTACTCAGCGACTAAGGGCAGGCAGCACACCCAGCGCGGACGTGCTGCATAGAGGGGATAAATCACGTCCTAGGTGGGGTGTGGCAGGAAATCAAGAGATTTCATCATTGTTTATTTTTGACATTTCCCACTTAGTCTGTTCAGAGCATGACTCTCCGCAGGTAACTGAAAGCACAGAAAGTGAAACCGTGCATAAAATGAGACTACTGTATAATGTTTCAGAATTAATGATAAAAAATTAAACTTTTAAAGCAATAAAAATGTCATCAAAATGTAAAATAGAAAAAAAAAATTATTAGAACACATTTTCACAACTTCAGCAGCCACCAAATTATATTTATTTAACTTGTTACTCTCAATACAGTAGCCTCAGATTTTTTTTTCCCTTTCTTTTTGAACTTCAGCAATAAGTGAGCTGAAATGATACCCATGGTAAAATAAATCTGACTGCAAGCAACGTTTTCAGGTGAATATCCTATGAGACTAAATGCATTATACCTTTTTCTTTTTATTACAATTATTAAATTTTATCATTTCAATATTTCCAGCATAAAATCCCATGTCGTGCTTTCATTTAAAGCTCTTCTTTAAAAAAAAAAAAATCTCCATTCAAATTCCTTTGAAGAGCTCAGAGTATCTGTAGAAAAATCTCTGAACATTTTCTAAAGTAATTAACCTTGGCAATACTGAAAAGAATACGAATATTGCTTTATCCTGAAACTCAGCTTCTAGAAAATCATCTCGTGTGGGTCTCTTCTTAGCAGAAAACTGTTCTAACCTGCAGAGTAAATGGTTCAGAGCTGACCTTCTGAAGTGAGGGCCTGAGCTGGGGTCTGGGCTCTAACATTCAGCAGCTATATTACCTGGGGGAACTTCTTAATCTCTCCAAAGTCCAATTCTTTATTTTCTCAATGCGAATTATAATTTTAACATATGAGGCTTTATGTGAGGTTTGACTGGTGTTTTATGTGTTATGCGTAACATGTTTAATAGAGCATCTGACACTTAGTGACCCCTAAGTGGTAGTTGTACGGACTAAAACATTAAAAGGTTATGTTTGCTTCAGGGATGGAAACATGTTGCTAGATGCAAGTCATAAAATATGTGTCATTATGTTTTATAAATTAAGAAACAGGTCCAGGTTGAAACTAAAATTATTTGAATGTTGTTTTGTTTTTTTTTTAGATTATGTATCAACAAAAATCGTAAGTGCTTGAATTATAGAAATTCTACCTACAAATCTTTCTTTCAAAGATATTTTAAAAATTCTATTTATTTATTTTTTACAGTTGTTCTAGCTCATTCCCCCCTTCCCCATTCTCTGCCCCCAACACTCTCCCTCCTTAAGCCAGTCCCCATATGGTTGTTGGTGCCTGTGGGTTGTGCATAAATGTTCTTTATTGAATCCCTTCGCCAGCTTCCATCTTGTCTCTGCCCCCTTTCCAGCAGCTGTCAGTCTGTTTCATGTATCGAAGCTTCTGTTACTATGTTGTGTGTTAGTTTATTGTGTTCATTAGATTCTACATGTAAATAAGATTACGTGGTATTTGTTTTTCACTGACTGGCTTAATTCACTTAACATAATATTCTCCAGGTCCAGCTATGCTATTGCAAAATGTAAGAATTTTTTTCTTTCTTACTGCTGCATAGTATTCTACTGTGTAAATGTACCAGCATTTTTATCCACTTATCTGCTGATGGGCACTTTGGTTGTTTCCAAATCCTGGCTATTGTAAATAATGCTACAATAGACATCAAGGTGCTTATATTCTTTTGAATCAGTGTTTTGTATTTCTTCGGATAAATACCCAGAAGTGTAAGTGTGAGTCATAAAACCATAAAAATCCTAGAAGAAAACATAGAGAGTAAAATCTCAGATATCCCACGTAGCAATATTTTTGCTGATATATCCCCTAAGGCACTGGAAACAAAGGAAAAATTAACAAATGAGACTACGTCAAATTAAACAGCTTCTGAATAGCTGAAGAAACCATGAACAAAACAAATAAGGAACCCATTGTATGAAAGAACATTTTCACCAATGATATATCTGATAAGGGTTTAATCTCCAAATTACACAAAGAACTAATACAACTCAACACCAGGAAAACAACCCAATTAACAAATAGGTAAAAGACCTGCATAGACACTTCTCCAAAGAGGACATAGAGAGGACCCATAGACATATGAAAAAATACTCACAATAACTAACTGTCAGAGAACTGCAAATTAAAACCACATTGAGATATCACCTTATACCTGTCAGAATGGCTACCATCCATAAATCAACAAACAATGAGTGCTGGTGAGGATGTGGAGAAAAGCGAACCCTTTTGCCCTGTTGGAGGGAATGCAGATTAGTGGAAAGCAATATGGAGTTTCCTCAAATAATTAAAAACGGAACAGCCTTATGATCCAGCAATTCCACTTCTGGGAATTTATTCAAAGAAACCCTGAAACACTAATTCAAAGATCTTTATAAACTATTCTTATTATTAACACAGACAACTTCAATAACTCCTTCAGGCAATTTAACTTCACTAACTTAAAAACTATTTTACTTCCTGATAACACTGTTTATATATATTCTTTTTTAGCTAACCACACCACAGAACGGCCCTAGACCCCATCTCCTAGAATGGCTCTGCCTCTGGAACCCTAAAGTCCACTCCTCAGAGGACATATTCTAGACCAGCATTGCTCTTCTTAGAGCACCCAACAAGCACCTGTCCCTGATCGCTGGCTCATAGAATTCATGGAATTGCACATATAAGTCATGGGATCTCTAACTGCCCACTTTCACAATTTAGGATGTTTCTGCATCTCCTCTCATCCTCACTTGCTTTATTTTTTTATTGATTTTGCAATTTTAATGTAAGTCTAAATTTGTTATTTTTTTTATTGTTGACACTACTACAGATGTCCCCCATGCTCCCCCTTTACTCCCTTCCCTCTAGCCCCCCTTCCCCCACCTTCACTAGATTGTTGTCTGTGTCCATGGGCTATGCATATGTACTTTTTTTTTCTTTTGTTTCAAAGGCTGATATAGCCTGTTCATGTATAATCCGACCACTTGATCTCTGATTCCATTTCCTCTTATCCTTTCTGAGGCTTACTCCATTTCTTATACCCAAACAAACAAACCCATTATCTGTCTAGGTCCTGAGTCCCCCATCCAGCTTGTATATATCACTTTCTTTCCTTTCAATTAAGGTTATGAATGAAACCCCCACCAAGGGTAACATCCACTTTGTATGTCCATTGTTCAAAATATGTAATCTTGAACTCCTCACTTCCCAGAATCCTCTGAGAAGGTTCACCAGTATCATCACTGTTACTTAATCAATGACCAATGCTTTAGGAACCCGGAATCTCCACTGCAGCAGACACTGCGACCATTTCTCTTTTTTGGAAACATCCCCTTTTCACCTCCCATGACAGTATTTCTCTCTGGATCTTACCTGAACCCTCTTTTTATTCCTACTGAAGAGCAGTATCTAGCTCCATTAGCAAACATTTTAGATAAGCCTTAAACTCTAATGTTCCCAAGGGTGCAGTTCTCTGTTCACTTTCCATCCAATTTTCTGTGTCCCTGTCTTCTCCTCCATTCTCTTAACTCAGCTAATACCCACACCAAATGTTATCAAAGGTGTATCTCCCAGTTTTCCTGAAATCAGAATCACTGTGTATTGTCACACAGACAAACTGTACCTTAAATGTCCAGTGGCAGGTTTGACTCAAGTGACAAAATCAAAACTCCCATTTTCTCTAAAACTCTGTACCAGTGAACAAGAGTCCTAAAAGCACAAAAATCAATGAATCATATATACATTATTTAAAATATGTCCACATAAATACAAAATACATTTTCCCAGCAATTTTAAAACTACGTTCAAGATGATTTTTATTTTGTGACAAATATTAATTCAAATGTCTCAAGCAAAATATTGAAATGGAAGTTTTACCCTTTACTCCTTATAGGACCTTCTATTGTAACCTCCAAACACTCAAAGAACTTCAGTACAGAATCATTGAGCAGAGGGTTCAAATGAAAAGGTTTTATCATTAATAATTTCTACGCTAAAAATGCATTTTATTTTATTTTAATTCCTACCTGTTGATATTTTTTCATTGCTTTTAGAGAGATGGAATGGAGAAAGAGAGAAACAATAATCAGTTGCCTCCCGTACATGTTTGGACCAGGAATCACACTTGCAACCTAGGTATGTGCTCTCATAGGGAATTGAACCCACAACACTTCAGTTAACGGACAACACTCCAATCAACTGAGCCACACTGGGCAGGGCTAAAAATGCATTTTAAACTGTTTTTAATTATTAATAATTAAATTGATGTTAGCTTGTCAAATTACTTAATAATTCTTTTTAAATTCCAAGTTAACCTTTGCCAAGTCAGAATGAATAACTTATTTTAAAGAAGATTCTCTAATAAGAGGGTGATTCATGACTAAAGACAAAGTCTACCCAATAATTTAATTTTTTACTTGTAATTTTTGAGAACACAATTACAATAAGAGTATTTGAAAGTATTTATATCATGCCGCCCTAAGAATACTTTTTTTGAAGAAAAACTTTATGAAGGGTTATTTTCCTAACATTTATTGAGCTGAATTTCTTCTCTGAAATGTCGATAGCATGACTGCCAGTGTAAAGGAAGAGTGACTGCCGTAACTTGTGCCTCCACAAGGCCCGCGAGGAAAGGAGAAAGGAAGTGTGGCTGCCTTGCTCAGCCCAGCGTAGGATGAAGAATAGGGCTGGGTGATCAAGAAAATTAGAGAGTCCCTATTTGATACTTCTTTACATAACCCTTTTAAGAAAAGAGGGAACAATTTTATTCTCTTTTAAGTAATTATATGGCTATTAGTCATGCTATCTTTACAGGGTCTGAAAAAACTAAGTAGCACAGAAAGTTGCAAAACTGCAGACATCTCTAAAGCTGACTCATATGCATAAATGCCTGCTTCAGCTAAACCACCTCAATTTGCAAAATGACAAACCCTTTAAACACTTGCTCAATATGTTTCCCCCTTTTGAAGTTTAATGGTTAGAATAAAATAGTGGATTTAATAACAAATTTAATAAGCCACCTTTCCTTTCCATTCACTCTAGCTGAATCTCAGGGTTATTATTATTTTTTAATGTAATCTTGAGAAAAGAAATGTTAGGAAAATTTGCCCAAATACCTAGTCATCTTATTGACTGCCAGTCATTGATTCACCTACTTTGGTGAATAGGGAGGCTTCTTTCTTTTTCCAAATGCACCCTTCCAAAGCTGTGGGCTCCACATGTTGAAGTGGATAAACTTTTGAGATGGTAGGAAAAGAAGATGCTGACAATCACACATATGTGATAAAGATGATTAAAGTGCACAGAATACACTTCATGGATAATAACTTCGCTAAAATGTATTTTACAAATATAATTATCACTAGTAGTCAGGGTATTACAATCCACTGGACAGACCCCTACAGTACATTTAAAATATCTATTTTTTTCTTAGTTTCCATTTAACTCTGCACACATCAAGAGGACCTTATATGGTCCTCAATTTTCTGAACTATGAAATACATAATTATCAATCAAAGATTTAGAGGTAAAGGTTAGAAAGTACACATATACATGCATATATATATGTATACATATATATATAAATTTTCTTTTCATAGTATTTATCATCATTTATTTAGCTAGTATACTTGATTCTTTTTTTTTTCTGTTAGTCTCCATGGAGACAATAAGAGACAAAGGCCATGGCTTCACAAAGCATTTCCTCAGGTAATTGCTCAATTTTCATAGCTCTCTAGCTGTTGCTAGTGAATAGTTAGGTTATGTCCCCTTAGGCTAGCTATCATAGATGCTTACTAACTTACCCATTTCAAAATGACCTTCTTGGCTTTAGAAATTGGAAGCTATTGAAACACCCTTCATTTCACTGGTTCATATATGAGCTAAATAAAACAAGGAAATTTCTTTAGCATATTGTTCATTATGAAAATAAAAATAATAGTCATAATGATGAGACCCATTTACTATTTCAGCAAATAGTTCTAACTGTAGAAATGAATGGTGTTATACCAGCTCAATGTAGCCTATTCATACATGGATTTCTTTTCATGGAGATGCACCCTAAATTTAGCTTTGGCAAAGAAACTAAAAGAGATTCCCCAAAATTATTCTCTTACCACTGCAAATTATTATTGTACACAGTCACATAGTTTCCTTCATTTTTCTATATTAAGGTACAGGTCACAATTTCTAATTCACCTTCAGGAACGTAAAACATTCTATACTTTAATGAAATATTTGTTTACGGAGAATACACATCTCTCTGTCCAAACTAGTGTAATGGTAGTATTACCATACAGCCATGTGGGGTTCTGCTGTCTGCTGCCAATAAACTCTAGGGGCAAAGGTTTGTTGAAAAAGGAAAGAGGTTGTTTATTTAAAGGCTAAAAATATTGGAAGAATAATGGGCTCCTGCCTGAAAGTTTATTTCCTTTAAAACACCCAAAGGCAAATAACCCCTCTACCCTTTGCCATCTCAGTTCAAGGATGTGCCTGGAATTCCTTCTCCCATCTAAAAAATATATCATCCTTTGTGAAATACAGATGGATTAGCTTGTTTCTGGTCACAGTTCAGTTCCAGGTGTAATTTGGAGTCTGTGCATGCTGGCGCCCTTTTTGCCAAGTGCTGTCCTTTCCTCCAGCCACTGCCCGCCTCTTCTCATGGTTGCAGAGGGACGCTGGACTTGTCTGACCATGCAGTCTCTAGGGCATGCCAGCCCATGAACACTCTGGCTCCTAACCCCTGATGGGACGCACAAGAGTGAAGGAAAGAACAGGAGCGTCCACGTGCATGTCACTTTAAGTGTTTCACCCACAATCCTATGCACATGCACTCCAACATGGTAGCCAATTCAGGCTGACATCCACTATGGACATCAGCTTGCACTATGTCCCTGTCCCTCCTCATGCTGCCATGATCTGGAAGCAGCTAGGAGGGTTTTCTAGCCATGCAGTGGTGCTGCATCTCTGCCCTAGGAGAGATGTCACCTTGTTATACATGTGTTGTGACCTTTTCAGTCCTAGCAGACTCTGTGTAAGCTGCCTCCAACTGTGTCACACCACACTGCTCAGTTGCCAGGTCAATGTAGAGGGGCACCATATTAGCTTGCCTGAGGCTATGGAAAGGTTATCATGTGCTTTTGGTTGCAATTTCAATCTATACTTCCTGAGGCCACCAGGGTTCCCTCCAGGGAGTGTGGGCTCTTGCAGCAGCTCAGAGTTTCTCTCCACTCCCCAGCAGTCTCGCCAGACCCCTCTGTTACAGTAAAACCAGCTCAAATTGCTCCTATCCTATTTCTAACAAGTTACTGAGTTGCTTTTCAAGTTAAAAGACCAAAACTTAAAAAAATACAGCTGAGGCATGTGCAAAAAAGAGAATTTTAACCTCCAGTTGCACCTAGAACCAAAGTGTCACCTAACCCATTTACCCCAAGAAATCAAGAACTGGGACATGACCAGAATATAAACACCTGAACCCGTTTAGAAGCAAAGGGTCCATTGTCCAGGAAGATCTGGAACTGCAGCCCCTTACCATATCTTACCATATATGGTCAAGTTTCCAAAACCCTTAAAATGAAACCTGCCCCACCAGCACTTCTATACAGCTTGTGCCCTCTAACCTCCTAAAACTCACCCCAAAATCTTAGCTCAAGATGACAGGTATGAGCCGGGCCTCCTGCTGCAATCTCAAGAAAACTAAATGTCTTTAATATGACCTTTGCTCCTCTCTTTCCTTTTGATTCAAACTGACCTCTTCCAGCACTCTGACTCCCCTTCCCTTGCAAAGATCTAATCCCTTAATCATTAAGCCCTAAGTACAATGAAGTTCTGACCACATCAAATAATCTCAGGAACAAAGCCTGGGATCTGTTGACCACAGAGACAGAGTTTCAGTCAAACCAGACCCAGAAAAGCAGAATGGCCCCAGTGACAACACCCTTTCAAGCCAGACAAAGCAATACCATGGCCGATATCAGGACCAGATACAATGATCAACTACCCCCTATCCAGTGCCAACCAAATAATAGAAACCACAAGCCTAAGCACAGCCCTGTACAAACCCACCCCCTAAGCCATCAGGGAGCCAGGTGTAAGAACACGGGTTCACCTGTTTGTATGGGTTTGGTGCCATTTCCTCAAGTAAATCTTAACGTTTTTTTGCTGCAAACCCCCGTTCACCTCCATTGGGTTTTGATGCCTGCAGGCAAGTGGACCCCTTTAGTTTGGTGACACTGTCTCCTTGCTGGTCTACTTTGTAAGAAAAGACATTTACTGTCTCAAAAGTCAGTGCCAGAGTGTTGACTTCTGTGGGTGTTGGGCAGTGACTCCTCGCTGGATGACACTCTGATATCCCCAGACTTTCATCAGAAATATCCCCAGGTCACTTCTCAGGATCAGAAACGTTATTGATTGGCAATGAAATCAATTAGTGATTTACTGATGACTTTTCATTAAGAAGTGATTTAATTAACAAGGTCAATAAAAATAATACATAAACAAATCTCATTTATTTTAAAAATAAGTTTGTATTTGAAAAAACAAATTGTATGATGAAGGCATCGGAACATTTCCTTCCCACTATGAAAATCTCTTCAAAATAGCCTCTGGCTAAGATTTTCTGTACCACTGTTTACATTTAAAATTACCTAAAGTAAGGAAACAATTATTTTTAACTGAGAAAGCTAAAACCATATTCTTTAACATCACAAATTTCATCTTTAATACCTGACAAATCAAACTTCTTTGACAATTCCCTATCCAAATAACAGTAACATAAAATGTACTATCAACATATGAACAAATGTATTTTAATATATGATGAAATGCTATTTACTATTAAATTTTGATATACTTTGATATAATTAGTGTGTCTAATCAATTGGACCAATAAATCAGAAATTGTTACAGAGCTAGTCATTCATTTATACTTTTTCCTTTAAGTAATTATTTTAATTAGAGGTTTATCTTTATGATGTGTGGTACTTTTCTTTGAATTTAGCAATGCAAAGCATTTATCTTTAAATGAACTTTGTGACTAAAATAAAGTTGTAAAAATATTTTAAAGTGAAGATCAGAATTACATTTGTTTCATAAAAAACTTACTGTATTTATAATTTTTGTTCCTAAATTTTCAATTAAAAGCTTCAGGATTCGAGAACAGTTACAGTGCATTCCTTTGGTTTTTGTCAATTAAAAAATTCCATTCCAATTTCATTCTAAACTCCCTCTCTCTCAAATTTAAAGTAAAAAACAAAATTAGAGGTTTTGTCTTCTCAGTTAATTAGATAGAAATTATATTGCTGAATCATGTTGACACAAAAATCTACCATTAGCATTTTTCTTGCTCCCCACTCCCCACCGCAATAAAGGAGTCTGTCAGGAGACAATTCACCTTCCATGCCCATAACCTGGCAAGAGAAAATCACCTACTTTCAAATTACACTTAGCCTTTTGGAGTATTAATTATTTATGCAACAATTTCCTTCTGAGTGTTCAAGTACAGAATTACTCATATGCTTTGACTTTCATGACAATGAATAATTGCAAAATGAGGGCTGAAGGAATTGAATCCTCTTGGAACCGGTTTTAGGGAGCTTTTATTTTAGTTCTTTTACCTACATGGCACTAACAAAAAGTCATGTGTTCAGCACTAGAAATTTCTAATCAAATGAGTTTTTGCATGAAAATTACAATAATAATGTAAAATGACAATGATTTCTGAAATGTTAATCTTTATTTAATACTTTTCTTACATGCAGGGTAATAAAATTAAACTTAATACATGTAAAGTTCAAATGTAAAAAAAGCATAATAGCTTTTATGAAGTATACTATTACTGTCATTTGTTTAGAATCCTCATAGTCTGTTCCATTTACTGAAGCTAATTGGCTTATCATCCTAGAGTGGAACAGCTCAGTGAGGAAAGTATGAGGCATGGTAAATTTGTTGTCTAAATTACAAAATCCTGATCTCAACTAATCCCTATTCTGGGGCTTTATTAATAAAAATTCTGAGTAGTTTAGTTAGCGGGGGAATCAGGCATTGGTACACCATCAAGCCCCCAAGTGATTCTAAGGTGCAATCTGTGCATGAAGTTCCTATCCTTGTTGCACTTTGGAAAGATCTGGGAAACTTAAAAAAAATATGGATGTCAGGGTTGTACATCCAGAGATATTCTAATTTAGTTATAATGAGCTTTGGCCTGGGCATCATGGTTTTGAAATGCCTAGATGATTCCACGGGCTGGAATGGCTGTCTGCATCTGTCCCCAGCAAATTCTACCACACCCTTCATGCTTGTAGTCCAGATACAAGCCAGTTGTTCCAACATGCTATTGCTATTGCACCTGAATGTTGCTGCTCAATCTCTCTTTGGTATCATCTCCATCCTCTGCCTTATCTTCACATTTTCATTTTGGCACCTCTCAAGGTTGACTTGTGTTCTCCCTTGAAATCTTGGGAACCATCTTGTCCTTTTAACTGAGTCTCTTGCATGTGGCTCTTGCCTCCCACATGGCTGAACAGGAAGTCCAGGCACACCTCAGAAATATTGCAGGTTTGGTTCCAGACCACCTCTATAAAGTGAGCATCACAATAAAGTCATCATAATAAAGGGAGTAGTAATCATTTTACTTGTGGAGGGTCTTGCCTTTAATTTGTTAAAAAAAAAATAACACAACATCTGTGAAGCTCACTAAAGTTAATTGCTATAAAATGAGGTCTGCCTGTTCTCGGGTTCTGCAGGTTCCCACCCAGCATGAACAGGACAAAATACAGGTTGGACCTGAAACATGAAAACTCAGTATCAAGTTTGAGGCAAGGCTGGGGAACCCCCGTGTCAACCCAGCTCCCACGAATAATATCTGAACCAAAGTTCAGGAGATAACTTAATTAATTTAATTAGACTAATTAATAAATTAATTCCTCTGCAAAACTTGACAAATGCATCCACACATCCCTGTAGAAAAACTTCCCAGTTCTATTGCCTCCACTGTCCTGTAGAAAAACAAATTACTTAATTTGGTAAGCTTCTCTTGAAATGTCCAGTGTCTCCAGCTGTTTTCTCCTGCTCTTTAGCGATGTTCTCTATCAATCCCAGCACGTATAGCTGTTCCTTTCAGCCACAGATATAAATTTCACCAACTAGTCAGAACAGACTGTTTCAATTTTAATTTCAATTCACTCAAAAAGTACATTACTATGTTGCCTTTAGTTTTTGTTGTTTTCAACTTTTTCTTTTGTTACATTCTGTAGCAATAGTTAAAAATACTGAAATTTACTTTCATTAAAGCATCAAAACCTAATTTGTGAAATACGCTACAGAATAGCATACTCACAACTGAACTGTAGGAGTTATTCAACAACTGAAATACTCATCATGTAAGCCTTGTAAATTCACACTGAATATAAAACTCTCTGAAATGCTGAATTATACAGCTGTAGATTATAGCCTATTTCCTTCAATTTCTTTCAATGAATGTGAAATTATTGACTCCACCTAGAGTCCCAACAAGTTTAAAAAAAGTAATTCAGTCTTTATAACGAAAAGCTATTAATGAGGTGATTTGTTTGTGAAAAGTGAAAAGAATAAATTCTTGCTACTTGATTACAGAGAAAGATTTATTTTTTGTTCTTTGTTTCTTACATAAGACCATATACTAAACAATGACTTCCAGGCTACTTATATTTTTCATGTTATCCATTAATGATTAAATAAAAAAGTAAATGGGGTACGTGGTAATTCTTAGGGAAAAATTGGTTTAAAATGGCTGTTTTCCATAAAGAAGTGAACCAAATATTGAAAGTGTAGCAAAATCAGTAATATGATCTTTCGGTACAATTGCAATGGGTGGAATATATTCTTTCTGTGTATGAATTTTGTCAATATTTTAATTCCAAATTCTTTGATTCTTTAAATAGTTTCAATTTGAAAGACATTAAACTCAGTTAAGGCCCATTTTGAAAATTATTTAGTGATTAACACAAAATAATTAATAAATAATAAACTGCTACACATTATACTAGGTATTTGTCTACTGCCTATCATTGTATAATCATACAATAATTAATATAATAAGACACTTCTAAAGTAGTTTTAAAGCAGACAAAGGCACTTAGCCCTAGGTAGTAGTGTGATGGGAAATGGCTAACACTGGCTCTTCAGAAACACATATATACACATGGCTATGTGCTTACTATAAATTTTACAGATAAAAAAGTTTGCAGTATATAATATACTAATAACAAAATATACAGTATGCTTTATTCTAAATTCCATATAACCAATTGATTCCCTCAATATGCTTTGGATTTTTGCTGAACTTTTATATCCATAGCTACTGTTTGCAAGTGATTAATGAATAAAATTCTGACAAATGTTGATGGGTATTTTTATTTACTTCAATGACCAAGATGAAAGTGAAACAAAGAAGACATGCATTAGAAGGTCACTGTTGTATCAATGATGTCAGGGATATATTTTCTGACTTGGTAACCAATTGTGACAAATGGAAGAAGAGTTTCTCATTCTTGGGGGCTAATCACAATGTAATGGCCACAATCACAACATAAACACATTCCAACCGCATTATTGACATTTTTTTCATTGCCTTCTGAAGTCCAGACCAAAGTTTTGCAAACTTCTTAAAGAGCCAGATACTACAAATCCAGGCCTGCAGGCCACCTGGTCTCTGATGTAGCTACTCAACTCGGTCGGTCATCCGAGTGCATGAACTCAGCCCACTCTGGCTTGTTCCTGTGACACTCTACCTATAAAAACAGTAAGCTAACCCACAGGTGACAGTTTACTAACCCCAAGTTTACACAGTGAATAAAACAATAAATCAAGCTTGATTTATAGAATGTGCCGACTTTCATGGTGTAAATATTCCCACCATGGCTGATTTCAAGCTACCAAAATAACTTCACTAAGAGAGGAATTTGGGAAATATGCTTAGTACCAGAATGTCATATACTGTCTCGGACCCCTGCATGTGAGGTCCATGACGTTGTAGCTGAAACAAAAGATATTCACAGAGACTGCCGAATCCTGTGGAAGAAAAGTGCCAGTGGCTTCTCTATCAGGGGGAGCAAAAGCCTCAGCCCTTGCTCCAAAGAGCTTTTATTGTCTTACTGGGCACATTAAGAAGGATACTATGCACAGGCTTGCTTTAAGTGGTTACCTTTTATAGAAAACAAAGGAGAGGATGCGGGTAATCACATCACAGAAGAAGGATATTTGCAAATGAAAAGACAAAAGTAGTTGAACCGGTTACACTGGTCCTTGGAAGGTTTAGCACGGTTTTTAGGTTACTTTGCAGTAAATGTTTGCCACTGGAGGCTTGGCCCACGCCACGCAGGACAGTCTACTACAGTATACTATTTTAAGCATATAGCTATAAAAGATGCAGTAGTAAAATAAGTTTATTATAAAATTTGTTCGGAGGTATAATATATACTTACACATTCTGTACTAACAAACTGTAAAATTTTTAATAATATTTTCTGTGAGCCAGTATAGTCTACTCCAAAATGCACTGGTTTAAACTTTATAATGCATAGTTTAAAAAGCAAGGGCTTAGTCCAATCTCCGTAAAATATTATGAACATTCCTTAAAGATTGTCCTTAAAATATTTGACAGGGCATCTATTCACCAGTTTACCTTTCACAGCTTTTATATGAAAAAAAAAAAAACTATTATTAGTGCTATTTTGCACTAATAGCAGCAGTAGTAGAGATTATGGTGAACACAAGTGAAAAATGGATACATATGCATATGGAGTCAAACATTAAACATTGTGTATGGATTCTGATCTTTGTCCCTCCAAACTGAAACACAAAGGTAGGGAAAGAGCATTGATCGTAAATGAATATTCTCATGAATAATATTTTCATTTTTCCATTGATAAAATATGAGTCCTTTCATCTTTTGATACCTCCTCTGTTCACAAAGTAAGGATTATGAGCTTTGACATTTGTCTTCCTCACAAGAATATCCTAAGTGACAGAATATCCAAAAAGCATGCTTAGCTAGTTAGTAGAAAATTGTATTGTTTTTTACTAAATAGAAAAAAACCATATGAGGAAGAGAGAAACTTCATGCACGATGTGCCCCAGTGTTACAGTTAATATGTGGCACTGAGTAGGCCAGTTGGTTCACTGTGAATACACAGCAGGTGTGTTAGGTCCCGACCTGCGCTGCAATTGCATGGCCTCTACACCAGTCTCTTAAAGCACCTCTCCGAGTCCAGCCTTGCGATGACAGTAAGTATGGGTGACTCATGAACCGGCAGGGAAGTTGTATGACCTTCGCATCCTCTATGCTGAGCTTTCCTTTAGATAATCCTTCACGCACTGACCTTTGAGATGAACTGTTGCAGCTTTGACTCTACAGTGCAAACATAAATGTGCCAACAGTAGTCGGAGGGAGGGTAATATTCCGTTTGCTTGAGTGGGGGAAATGAGAAGGTAAAAAAGCCTTATGTGTGTGAACAGAAGAAAGAAAAACTGTCTGTGAAATGATTTCTCGCTTATCTGAAAATATGTTTCATGTGAGAAATACAATATAGGACATGCAATTTTCAGAAGTGAAGTGCTTGTTAGAGAAGACTTTACTAAGAAAAAAGGCTGAAACATTTTAGTTCTAAATAATTTTGAATTAACTTTTATGTTTAGTGATTTATGGAACAATTTCCCCAATTCCAAATTCTAGTAGCTTTCCAAGGAGAGAGTGAAAACAGCAAAGCAGAGAGCCTGGAAGGAATTAGGAGAACTGCAAGAACAAACTGGCATGGAAATATCTCTTTTTAATATTCTGTTTTTTGTTTTAGTCTTTAGGCCCCTGCTAGAAAGCCTAGCCCATATCCTGTTTCACAATGAACTGCTCACACCAGCATTGTCAACCCAAGAAGCAAAGTACCATTTGAGGGAGAGTCAATATATTAATAGAAGCATTAAGTAGTCTCATTTATTAAAAAATAAAAAAGTTTATAATATACTGGTGGAATGGGGGTACTTTCAAGAAGACCTGTTTTTAATAAAGGCCTAGAATAATCTTTCTAGAGCTGTCTACCTCTCTGTCTCCTGGGTAAAGAGGTTCTAGCAGAAATGAACTACAAATGTCATGGAGCATTGGATTAATACCATTTAACCATTTGGGTTGAAGTACATGTATATTACCTTTTTATCAGTGATAACAAAATAATACTGCTTAATCATGTCATTAGTGTTTGAGATCAAGTTCTGATCTTTTGTAGAACTTCCACAAGATTTAAATCTAAAAGTTGTTTTTTTCTTTTTTTTAATTGGTATTTGTCTTATTCTGTTTGGGCTGCCATAACAAAATACCACAGACTGGGTGGCTTATAAAAAACAAAATTTCTCACACTTCCCAAGCCTGGGAAGCCTAAGGTCAGAGCACTAGTACAGCCACATTTTGATGGGAGACCTCATCTGTCCATAGCAAAAGCTTTTTTGCTGTGTCTTAACATGACAGAAAAGACTAGGGATCTTTCTGGAGCATCTTTACACCACAGAGGTGTAGGATCAGTGGTGGGGCGTGGGGATGGCTGGCATAGAGGGAAATGGTGGGCGTAAAATGGAGACAACTGTACTTGAAGGACAATTAAACAAATAAAAATGCACTAATTAGATTAATAAAGGTTTCACCCTTATAAATAAAATACTTTCCAAAAGTTTCTTCTACTAAAACCATCTTGGGTGTTAAAATTTCAACATATGAAATTTGGTGGGAAGGAGGGTGCAGGCTAAGATATAACCATTCAGACCACAACATGTTCTATAAAATACAAGAGTATAGCACTTCATTCTTGATTCTTCATATTAAAAATGTATTAACCTCTGGAGGAATACCTTTCCTATGTTTTCATGATGGTTTCTTGCAGTTATTGGTGAAAGGATACTGCATAGAGCAACTGGATTATATGTCTTCCCTTACACTGGATGTCTTCTCAGGTGGATGTCTTGGACAAAATAATGTTAGAGCAGCTGTACATGTGCAAAGATGTTTGCAAAGTTATTCTTTGTTGGTAGAATAAAATGTGGGAAAACTAGGATACTATACACTTAGATGAGACTACATCCTCTTCATTCAGCTGGATAATTCTAATTAATTTAGAAAATTGAAAGTCTAGGATAGTTTTATAATACATCTTGTATTGTGTATCCATGAGAGATTTTGTGTGTTCATCTCTAAAATAGGTCATTGGTTTATGCAATATTATTTCATCAAAAGAGGCAAAATAATTTACTTGAATGGCTATTCTGAATATCTCATATTATGTCCTTCTCATATTATTGCCTTAAATTATAAATTATTATTATAGCTTACTATCTGTTAAAAATTATTTTATGTCTCTCAAAAGAGGTGAAGAAGACCATATTGATTAATGAGGCCTAATTAGGTCCAAGAGTATCTGAGACAAGTATCATTCCTTTCCACATATGTCCACATGTTTTAATCATGCCCTCAAGTCTACATGGTAAGAGTGATGATGAATAACACAAATTTTAACTACACACTCAACATTCATATTTAATTGTTCTTTATACTACTGTACATTAGTAATTTCTTTGGGTACCAATGCCAAAACCATACCCCACTAAAGTAAAGCAAAATCTCTGATGGAAGAGCTCAGATTTCTGCCTTTTCCAAAATCCTCAACAGAAAAAATATATAAAGAACCCATAAAATAGTTAACAAAATAGCCAGATATACATACTTATTAATAATTAAGTTAAATATAAAGGGACTAACTTCTCTAATCAAAATGTATAACATGGCTAAATGGATACAAAACAAGAACGAATTATATGCCACATAATGGATATTTTTTTAGGTAAGGACACAGACTGAAAGGGAAAAAATAGAAAAATATTCCATGTAAATGAAAACAAAACAAAACAAAAAATCTGGGATAGCAATATTTATATCAAACAAAATGGACTTTAAGACAAAGACTAATACAAGGCAAAAAAATGGTCACTATATATAGTAGACCAATCAAGAGAATGTGGCATTGTAAATATGCATACACTCAACAAAGGAGCACTTTGATATATAAAGCAAGTATTAGCAGGCATACAGTGGGAAATGACAATACAGTAATAGTAGGCAATTTCATAATGCAATATCATCAATGAATAGGACATCCATGAAGAAAATCAATAAGAAAACATTGGAATTCAAGGACATATTATAGCAGATAGACTTAATATACCTTTATAGAACTTTCCATTCAAAAGCAGAATAATCCACTTTTTTTCTCAAGTGCACATAGAATACTTTCCAGAATAGATTATAAGTTAGGCCACAAAACAGGTCTTAATAATTTCAGATACTTGAAATTATGTCAAGGATTATTTTCAACCATAATGGTATGAAACTAGAAATTAATTAAAAGAAGAAAAACAAAAATATAAAAATATGTGGAGATCAAAGGACATGTTACTAAATAATATATGGGGCAAAGAGGAAATCAAAAAAGAAATTAAAAAAAAAGAAAAATATGTTCAAACCATTGAAATTGAAAACAATGTACCAAAACTTATAGGCTGCACCACAAGCAGTTCTAAGAGGGAAAATAGCAATAAATACCTACCTCAAGAAATAAGAAAAGATAAATAATCTAATGTTACACTTGAAAGAACTAGAAAGAAACAAAGTGTAAAGTTTGTAAGAGGAAAAAATAATAAAAAGTAAAACATAAATAAAAGTAATAGAAAGTAAGGACACACTAGAAAAGCTTAATGAAACTAAGAGCTTGTTCTTTCAAAAGACAAAATTGACAAGCATTTAGCTAAACTTATGAAACAGAGAGAAAGAGAAGCCTCAAATAAGTAATATCAGAAATGAAAAAGAAGATATTACAACTGACATGAGACTACTATAAACAATACATTCTAACAAATTGTGCAATCTAGAAGAAATGAAAAAAAATTTCAGAAACATACAACCTACCAACACTGAATTATGATGAAATAGAAAAACCAAACATACTAATTTCTAGCAGAGATTGAATCAGTAATCAAAACTTCCCCCAAAAAATTTAAGTCCAAGACCAAATAACTTCAGTCATAAATTCTACCAAACATTCATAGAAGAATTAATACCAATCCTCACACTCTTTTGAAAAATTAAAGACCAGGGAATGCCTTCAAACTCATTTATGAGGACAGCATTACTCTGATACCCAAACCAGATAAGGACCCCCTCCCCTTGACACACTCACAGAACAAGAGAGACAAAAAGAGAGAAAAAGAATTACTGGCCAATACCCCTGGTGAGGAGAAATGCAAAAATCTTCAAGAAAATATCAGCTAACCAAATTGAACAATGCATTAAAAGAATTACTCACCATGATCTTTGGGATCTATTCCAAGAATATAAGAGGAGTTTAGTATCCCTCATGACACCATCAAAAAACTGTTTGGACTAATAAACAAACTCAGTAAAGTTTCAAGTTACAAAGTCAATATACAACAAAATCTGTTGCATTTCTATACACTAATAATGAACTATCAGAAAGATAAATTAAGAAAATAATCCCAGCCCTGACTGGTGTGGCTCAGTCAGTTGGGCATTGTCCTACAAACCAAAAGGTCATGGGTTCGATTCCTGATCAGTGTATATGCCTAGGTTGCAGGTCAGGTCCCTATTTGGGAGACTGCAAGAAGCAACTGATCAATGGTTCTCTCGCACATCAATGTTTCTCTCCCATTCTTCCTCTCTTCTTCTCCCTCTCTCTAAAAATAAATAGATAAAATCTTTTTTTAAAAGAAATAAAATAATTTAATTTATAATAACATCAAAAATAATAAAACACTTAGGAATACATTTAAACAAGGAGGCAAAAACAATAAACCATTAAGAAAATTGAAGAAGACACAAATAAATAGAAAGATATTCTCTGCTCATGGATTGGTAGACTTAATGTCATTAAATTGTCCATACTACCTAAACCAATGTACAGAATCAGTGCAATCCCTATAAAAATTCCAATAGCACTCTTTACAGAAATAAAATAAATAATCCTAAAATTTGTAGAGAACTACAAATGCCAAAAGGCCAAAACAATCTTGACAAAAAAGAACAAATAAAGGCATCACACTCCTTGATTTCAAGCTATATGTTAAAGCTATAATAATGAAAACAGTATGGTATTGGCATAAAAACAAACACATAAATTAATAACAAATAGAGAACCCATAAATAAATCCATGCATATATGGTCCATTGATTTATGACAAAAAAGTCAAATATATACAATGGGGAAAGGACAGTGTCTTTGATAAGTGGTTTTTGGAAAACTCGACAATCACATGCAAAACAGTGAAAAAGTAACATGGTATTTCTTACACCATGCACAAAATTAACTTAAATTGATGGAAGGCTTGAATGTAATACCTGAATCCATAAAACTCCTAGAAGCAAACCAAGGAGGTAAAATTCTCGACATCAGTCTTGGCAATGATTTTTGGATTTGACAATAAGGAAAGATGAAAGAAAAGTAAAAATAATCAGTTAAGACCACCTCAAACTAAGAAGCCTTTGTAGGCAAAGAAAACCATAAATAAAATAAAAAGGAAACCTATGAATCAGTAGAAAATATTTGCAAATCATATATCTGATAAAGAGTTAATACCTAAAATGTATAAGGAACTCATATAAGTCATTAGTAAAAAATATCTGATTAAAAAATGGGTAGATAATCTCAATTGACATTTTTTTCAAAGGACACATACAAATGGCAAGCAAGTACATGAAATTGAGCTCAACATCATCAATATTGGGGAAATGCAAATCAAAACCACAATAAGATATTATCTCACATCTGTTAGAATGGCTATTATCAAAAAGATAAAAAATAACAAGTTGGCAAGGATATAGAGAAAATTAAACCCTTGTGCACTGTTGGTAGGGAATGTAACTTGGTACAGTCCCTGTGAAAAACAGTATGGAGTTTCAACAAAAAATTCAAAACATAACTTCCATTTGATCTACCAATACTACTTCTGGATACTTATAAAAAATTTAAAAATCATCTGCATCCCCATGTTCATTGCAGCATTATTTCTAATAGGCAAAACCTGGAAGCACCCTAAGTGTCCACTGACAGATGTACGAATAAAAAATTGTGGTGCATATATATAATGGGATATTATTCAGCCATAAGAGAGTGAAATCCCGCCATTTGTAATAACGTGGATGGATCTTAAGGTTATTACGCTATGTGAAATAAATCCGATAGCAAGACAAATGCTGTTTGTTTGTTTTCTCATTGTTGTTCAAGTACAGTTGTCTCCATTTCCCCCACGACTCCCCCCACCCCAGCTATCACCACCTCCCACCCTCTATCCTACCTCCCTTTGGTTTTGTCCATGTGTCCTTTATACATGTTCCTGAAAACCCTTTCCCCTTCACCCCTCCATTCCCCTCTCCCACCTCCCTTCTGGTTACTGTCAGTTTGTTTTTAATTTCAATGCCTCTGGTTCTATTGTGCTTGCTTGTTTGTTTTGTTGATTAGGTTCCACTTATAGGTGAGATCATATGGTATTTGTCTTTCACTGCCTGGCTTACTTCACTTATATATAGAAACCTTTTAAAAAATGAAAAACAAATAGATACAGAGAACAGATTGGTGGTTGTCAGAGGCAGGGAGTGGGAAGTTGGTGAAATAATTAAATGTGGTAAGAAGGTAAAGCCCTATCACCCTCAAAAAGGAAAGCCAATTTTATTTACATATGTAATTTCAGAAAAATAGGGAAAATATATATAAGTTCTAAACTAGTAGAAGCTAAACATATAAAATGAGGAAAATCATTGAATTAATATAAAAGAAGTTGGAATGGTAACAAAAAGAAAAATATAAAATATGGCACAAATATTTTATTTGTACTTATATAATGCTTATTTGAACCAGGAACTTACACAAAAACTACAAATACAAAAATAGAAAATAAGGTAACTGATATAGATCCAAATATACCAATAATTTCAGTAAGTAGTCATGAACTAAATCTTTCTTTAAAGAGATCATCTATGTCTAGAAATTAAAAATCACTTCTAAATAATACATGGGTCAAGAAAAATAGAAAATATTTAAAATGTTGCCAATGATACCATGGACAGGGTTTAATCTGCAAAATATATAAAGAACTCATATGACTCCACACCAGGAAAAGAAACAATCCAATTAAAAATAGACAAAACCTAGAGGGCCCTGGGCTCCCCTCCTCAAGGGACGTCCATGGTAGGGGCAGGTATTTAGCACTCAATGGCCCGCGATGTGGGGACTGTGCCACCACTCAGGGAACCAGGTCCCCAAGGCCAGAGCACACTCAGAGCCCAAGCAGGAGCCCTCATCCCCACCTCGGGGCAGCCGCAGCCTGTGGGGACCTCCTGGTGCCAGGGGCGCCTTCTCCATGGCCACCAGTGACACAAAGCCAGTGTGAAGGGGCCAGAGAAGTGGACATGGAGACCAGACTTGGCCTGGTATTGTGCCCTCGGACTTTGCTTCAGGGCAGCAAAGGAGTTCCAGCCAAGATGGAAGTATATGTAGAAAACCTTCACTTTCTCGTTCAACCAAAAGGAGGATAACAACCAATCTAAAATCAATAAACTCCCAAAAGGGCCATAAAATCCAACTGTGTGGAACTCTGACAACCTAGAAATTCAAGAAAAAAATCAACCAGAAAAACCAGACCAGTGTGCCAGGACAAAGTCATTATATGATATATTAAACGGACTTATCTAAGAAAAAGAAGATGATCAAAAATATGAACAGTAAAATGACAACAAACACAATTATCAACAAATGAAAGAACAAAGCATAACCTCAGAACTAAGCAAGGAGGAGATTGCCAACCTATCTGATGGAGAATTCAAAGCCCTGGTAATCAAAATGCTCACAGATCTGACTGAGCTGGGTTGAAAAATGAAAAAACAAATGAAAGATACCCAAAGTGAAATAAAGCAAAATATTCAGGGAACCAATGACAGGAAGGAAACCGGGACTTGAAGAAATGATTTGGAACCAAAAATAAATCAATAAATAAACATCCATCCAGAAGAAAAGGAAGAAACAAGAATCCAAAAAAATGAAAAGAGACTTAGAAACCTCTGAGACAACTTGAAATGTTCCAACATCTGAATTATATGGGTACCAGAAGGAGAAGAACAATAGCAAGAAATTAAAAATGTATTTAAACAAAAAATGAAGGAAAACTTCCCCAATCTGGCAAAGGAAATAGACTTCCAGGAAGTCCAGGAAGCCCAGAGAGTCCTAAAGAAGTTGGAAGCAAAGAGAAAAACACCAAGTCACATCATCATTAAGTTACCCAAGATCAAAGACAAAGAGAGAATCCTAAAAGAAGCAAGGGAAAAGGAAACAGTTACCTACAAAGGAGTACCCATAAGACTATCAGCTGAGTTCTCAAAAGAAACCTTGCAGGTAAGAAGGGGCTAGAAAGAAGTATTTGAAGTCATGAAAGGCAAGGACCTACATTCAAGATTGCTCTACCCAGCAAAGCTATCATTTAGAATAGAAGGGCAGATAAAGTGCATCCCAGATAAGGTCAAGTTAAAGGAGTTCATCATCACCAAACCATTATTATATGATATATTAAAGGGATTTATCTGAGAAAAAGAAGATGATCAAAAATATGAACAGTAAAATGACAACAAACACAATTATCAACAAATTAACCTAAAAGAAAGGAAAAACAATGAAAACAAAAACTAAGCAAACAACCAGAGCAGGAACAGAACCAGAGAAATGGACACCACACAGAGGGAGTTCAGTGGGGAGAGGGGATGGAGTGATGGGGGAAAAGGTACAGGGAAGAAGAAGCATAATTAGTAGGAATAAAATAGATGGGGTGAGATAAAAAATGGTATAGGAAACAGAGGACTCAAAGAATGTATATGTATAACCCATGGACATGAACAAAGGTGGGGGGATGCTGGAGGGTTGGGGGCATGGGTGGAGGGGGAATAAAGAGGGAAAAAAATGGAAAGACTGTAAAAGCATAACCAATAAAAAATACTTAAAAAATAAAATAATAGATAAAACCTAAACAGACACTGCTCCAAGGAGGGCATACAGAGGGCCCAGGGACACATGAAAGGATGCTCAGCAGCACTAGCCATCAAGGAGACGCAAATTAAAATAACAATGAGGTACCACTCCATACCAATCAAAATGGCCATCATAAACAAATCAAAAAACAACAAGTGCTAGTGAGGTGGAGAAAAGGGAACCATAGTGCACTGTTGGTAGGAATGCAGACTGGTGCAGCCATGGTGGAAAACAGTAAGGAATTTCCTCAAAACACTAATAATGGAACTGTCTATTGACCCAACAATTCCACTGCTGGGATTATACTCCAAAAATTCTGAAATACAAATTCAAAATAACCTATGCACCCCATGTCCATAGCAGTGCAATTTACAAGGGCCAAGTGCCAGCAACGGCTTAAGTGCCCATCAGTAATGAGTGGATCAGAAAATTGTGGTCCATTTACACAACAGAATACTGCTCAGCAGAAAGAAAAAAGGAGCTCCTACCCTTCATGACAGCATGGATGGATCTGGAGAGCATTATGCTAAGTGAAATAAGCCAGGCAGTGAGGGACAAATACCATATGATCTCACCTATAAGTGTTACCTAATCAACAAAACCAACAAGTGAGCAAAATAGAACCAGACACATGGAAATAACAGACAGCGACCAGAAGGGAAGGGAGAAAGAGGTGATGAGGGAAAAAAGGGGAAAGGTCTTCAAGGAAAATGTATGAAGGACCCATGGATGAAGCCAAAGGAGGGGTGTGTATTGAATGTGAGAGGTGAGTGTGGGCAGTGAGGGAGAGTAAGGGGGGAGTTGGAGACAACTGTAACTGCACAATAAAAAAATTAAAGGAAAACTTCTACAAAAACCACGGATTAAAGCAGATCACAAACTCAGAAAAATAAAAAAATATATAATATGCCACCATGTGTAGACGGTGACTAAAATACTGCCTTCGGGAAAGTTTATAGCCTCAAATAATTTTTCTAGAAAACAACAGAGAGCAAACAATGAAAAGCAATACCTCATGACAAATCAGAAGAAGTGGAGCAAAACAAGCTCAAAGAGTATAAGATATAAGAAATAATGAGGATAGGAGCAGAAATTTGTGATTTTGTTTTTTAATTAAATTTACACTTGAGAGGATCAACAAAGCCAAACTTTGTTTCTTTGAAAAGATGAATAAATGAGATCTTAGTAAAATCTGATAACACAGAAGAGAGGGGAAGCATAATGCCAGCATGAAAAAGGAGATAGCATTGCAGGTGCAACCAAAATTGGAAAAAATAAAAAAAATACTATTTATAGTTTCATGACCAAAATTTGATGACTTAGATGAAATGTAGGGGGGAAATAACAATATTTACTCCCAAAGAAGTGGCCAACTGAGTATTTGCAATCATTATACGTTTTGACTCAGTAGTCAAACATCTTCCCGAAAAGAAAGTGACAGACTTGCCTCTGCCTTTCCTTCCCTTGCAGGGGACCCTTGGTGGTCCTGCATGCACATGGTGCTCTAAAAGATAGAAGGCAACTGTAGAGTAGCATTGGAATTTATGGGGGAATTTCATTTTTATTTCATTAAGTCACTAAGATTTGAGGCTTCATTTATTAGAAAAATAAACCCAAATCTTGCTTAAGCTACTGATATTTCAGTTTCTATTTCATGTAGCAATTCAACCTCTTTGCGGAACAGCAGTAGTATAGGTGACCATATGGTGACACAGAAGCTCAACATTATTTTCAGGGACCCACATTCCTTGTTAAATTTCTGTTTTTAAGTGGTTTTTGTTCTCACATTTGCAAGATTGCAGCCAGTGTTCTAGCCATCATATCTTCATCTCAGACATAAAGAAAAGGAAACATACAGGAGAAAAGGACGATAGAGACAAGCCGAAGAGTCCATTTTCCTTTAAAGAGACTTTGAGGAAATTCCATGCAAAAGTTGACTTCCATTTAAAAAGCAATGGTCTGAGCTCTGTCATGTATCTGCTTGGGAGGCACAGACCTGCTCTATTTAAGTTGGACATATTTTACATGCAAGGAAAGTTGTGGTTATTAATATAAAGAAGGGGAGGATGAATTCTAGACAGGCCAATTAACAGTCTATGCCAACTGATACTTTCTAACACATTTCAAAATGTGTGAAAAAAGTCCTTTAAAAAGAACCATGGTGTTAATCATCTTTGCATCATCAGTAATTGGCACACACTGAAAACAAAATATGTGATGATTTTATCTATTGTATTAAGTTAACAGCAACAGAAGCACTACATTGAAGATACTATATTCAACTCGTGACATTTATTTTCTAATACTATTTCCCTCTCAGAGAGAATCAAAGATGGCATCAGAAAGATCTACGTACAGTCAATTCTGGACTTTAATACATTTCATATTCAGTCTTAGCTGAGCAACATAAGGCAAACTACAGACCCGGAGTTTTGTTTTTCTCACCTACAAAAACCAGTGTGATGAGACCTAACTAAAAGGGCTGTTGAAATGATCAAACATGTCAATGTGTTCAAAGTACTTAAAAATGCCTGAGACGTGGTCATGCTAAGCAATAGATGTGATTTATTTTAAGCATTATTCCCATATCAGAAAGCAGAAGATATTTAGCTTTCTCTATTCATTGTTGACTCCTTTTGACTAAAAACACAACATTTAACTATTATTATTACAAAAATTATAAAGATGAGTAAAATATCCATTTTCATTTTTGATAAAGATTTTTTATACTAAAATGAAGTCTAGCTTTGGGAATCATTTTTCAACATTTCTTCCTCCAGACAGAAGTCAATTAAACACCAGAAACTGAGAGTAAAATATATGATTGAGATATATATAGACATATATATATATATATGAATGTAGAGATAACAAAACCACAGATAAATGTTATTCTTTAACAGTATCTACTGTGAGAAAAATTCATATATATTTTTAATTTAACTCCCACATGCTACATTTAAGCTTATTTGCTCTTTGTGAATTCTCAGTGGAGGTCGTAAACAGGTGCTCTCACTGAGAGAGAGAAAAAAACAAAAACATCATATGGATAAAACAAGAAATATTTGTATTATAATGACCTTAATTTTGTATATAAAGAGTTGAATACCATATTAGTAGGAATGCAATAGCTATCTTCCAATTATATTCAATTTTTTAAAAAGGCTTATTATACAGAGAACAGAATGACAGTAGTCAGCAGGCAGGGGGTTTGGGAGGCTGGGTGAAAAGGATGAAGATATTAAAAGAAAAAGAAGACACATAGACACAGACAACAGTGTGGTGATGACCAGAGGGGAAAGAGTAGTGGGGCGGGGGGCAGAAGAAGATAAGGGGGGATAAATGGTGATGGAAGCAGATTGACTTGGGGTAATGAACAAACAATATAATATACAGATGATGTATTATAGAATTGTACACCTGAATCCTATATAATTTTATCAACCGATGCCTCAATAAGTTCAGTTAATTTTTTTCTAGTGGCTTCCCTGGAGTTTGCAATTAACAGTAACAAGTAATCCAAACCCATTTTCAAATAAGTCCATAGTACTTCATGTATAGTTCTTCCCATATTAATAAAATAATTTTAACTTGCCCTGGCTGGCGTAGCTCAGCGGATTGAGCTACGATCCGCTGATTTGGTTCGGCTGCGAACCAAAGCATTGCAGGTTCGATTCCCAGTCAGGTCACATGCCTGGGTTGCAGGCCATGGCCCCCAGCAACCGCACATTGATGTTTCTCTCTCTCTCTCTTTCTCTCTCCCTTCTCTCTCTAAAAATAAATAAATAAAATCTTAAAAAAATAACGCTTTCTTAAAAAATAATAATAATTTTAACTTCTCCCTTTCATTCCTTGTATCATTGCTGTAATTTATTTCATTTATGTTTAAGCATATACAAGTATATACATGTATATGTTTATATATGTATATATATACTAAAATAGAGAACAAGGTACATACAAATATGCTAATAATTTCAATGTGTTCATGAAGTAAATGCTTCCATTAAAAGATCATCTGTGTTCAGAAATTAAAAATTGCATCTAAAGAATGCATGGCTCAAGAAGAATATAGAAAATATATATTACATATATGTATATATATACCCATATATAAGCATACACAATGTACTATATTGCTGCAATTATTATTTTGAACAGATTGTTATCTGTTAGCTCAATTAAGAATAAGAAAAATAAAACTTGTTATCTTACTTCCTTTTTTTTAAAAAAAGCCTTATTAATTGACTTCATAAAAATTCTAAAGTTGCTAAATAAACACCTATAAAAATAGGTTCATGTAGTGGAATGAGTAGACACAATCATTTCTAATAGGGTAAAAGAGTCAGCAATCTTTGAAAACTTATTCATTCTCAAGACCCAGGGGATGCTCAGGAAATTGAAAAAGAACACAATAATACTGAGTTTCTAATGGCTCAGCAAAGCTGCATACATGAAAACATTGAAACTGTAGTTAAATAATTATGGTACATTGCTTAGTGAGCATAAACATAATGGCAGTGCTTCACAGCTTCTAAAGATTTTTTGTCACACTTTTACATAAAATGAAGGAGAATTTTATGTATAGGTTAGGAATTACGATTCACCATTTAATTTATATATTTGTCTACTGCCATAAAATCAAGGTAATCAATTTAGCTTTTGACAATATAATCTATTTTCCATATTCTTGCATAATTTTTTCCAGAATTCATTTTATATTAATTGAAATCCACATGATTAATCACATGAGATCCCTGGACACTTGCTGGCTTTCACAACATTCTCCCGTAAAACAACAAGCTCATTTTTGGGTGATTGTTTCTAAACATTGTAGGTAATTTCATTGCTAATGATTTTAATGGAATTAGTGAAAAAAAGACTAGTGTACAATTAAAGATGAGACAAAACTTGAGAAAAATTTTTTTAGAGTGATGCCTATTAAAAAAAAGTGAGAGAAAGGGAGAAAAATCCACGAAAAAACAAGATGCAAAACTGTGGAAGCAGAAAAGAAACACAAAATATCTAGGAAAGGTCTTGCCTACAGGGTATGAAGATGGAGGTGTAGTAGTAAAGAAAATGCATAAAGAGAGAAACATACAGAAAGATCACATTGTATATTTCTCTATCAGTTATGACTCCAGAGAATGAAGGTAGCCACAATGTACAGAATTTAGAGAGTTTTAGACTGGAGCAGAGTACACAGGATAAAATATGAGTAAATTATTGAAGATGCTTTGAGTATACAAGAATATAGACATCAGGCGAGTTCAAAGAAGAAGAAACTGGAACTGCTGGAAGAATCCTAGAGGTCATGGTCATAGACAAGAAGAGGCTTGAAAGGAAAAGAGGCTTGATGACAACTGTAGAGAGAGGCACTGAAAACACAGAATTTTTACCCAGATGGAAAAGAGGCAGAAAAATTTATCTGCTCACCAGAACTTTTGTTCTTTGACACTCGGCAGTAAAAATAGCATTTGTTTTCAACAAATATAATTGCACAAACATATCTTAATTTATCAATATTTTATTCTGAAAAGTATTTTAAAAATAAGTCCTCTAGAGCCATCAGTAAAGCAAGAAGTCATGTTTGAAATTTGGAAAGGAATAATAGAAAACATGAGCTTAATAAAGGGATCCTTTATATGTGTATGTATATGTACACACATGCACACACAACCATACACAAATGTATACAAAGGAAGACCCCCCCACAACCAGGATTATCTTCTGGAGGGTCGGCGCCTTGTAGTATAGGCTTCCCCCACTAGGTGAATGTTCTAGGAACCCATCTGTATCAGTGTACCAGCTGGCGTTGTTGTGAAAGGCTGGGTTCAGCTTCAGTGAGTTTTTTTGAAGACTCTTTCAATGCATTTGCCCATTTCATGATGGGTGCTTTACAGCACACCTGCCTCCACCATGCTGAGTGTTCAGCAGGTTTGACTGAAAGTCACATGACCCCCATGACCCACCTTCCCTCTGCACCTGAGCTCATCTCAAGTGACTATTTTTTGTTTGTTTGTTTGTTTCCCCAGATGAAAAATATCCTCAAAGGGAAATGTTTTTCCAATGTGGAAGAGGTAAAACAGAAAAAACAGTAGAAACACTAAAAGGCATCAAAATTGACGAGTTCAAAACCTGTTCTGAGCAGTGGAAAAAACATCTCGATAGGTGTATTGCATCAAATGGAGAGGACTTTGAAGGTGACTGAACTTTAAACATGTAAGAATAAATATACATGTTTTTATAAATAAATTCCATTCTTGGGAGGAATTCATGTGTCTCCCTACATCTCATTTGGACCATGGCTGAATGTGCTCGTTTTGCTTGTTGAAATGTTTAACCTTAAATTTCAAGGGTGATAATTCGGAGGGAGTATACTTGCCTAAAACAGTTCTCATTCTGTTGACACCTAAATATGTAACCTTAATTAATTTAACTAAAGAATGTCTAGATTTCTACTCATATAAGTGGAATAGAATAGAATTCAAGATCCATTTTATATATTCAGTTGCATTCTATTCTCAAAGTTTTACTTTAAAACATCTCAGAAAATTAAGGCCTACATTCAAAGTTCCCTTTGTACTTAGCACAGTCAGTATGAATGCATGTTTTTAAACTCACAGTAACCTTTCTTAATCATACACTTTAAGGAAGCCTTCAAAAGTGATGACAGATCACACTGTGTTTTATATTTATTGGACATAAAGTTGTAGCTTGCATTAAATGCTCTTAAGGGCATTAATGCATGCATAGCATTTTTTTTCAGTGTGTCACATACAATTTTTGTGCAGTGGATAATATGTGTAGCAACTAAGAATATAAACCACCTGTTGCTCAGATTTTCACTGCTGAGAGTACTGCATTGTTTAGCTTTTTCTACAGTGTGCTGTGTGTGTCAATATTGATTTCAGAAAAAGTAATAAAGGATCCTGTCAAAATAAAATTAAAACCTAAGGCAATTTACTTTGCTGAAGGGGGTCAGCTTTAATAACCATCACCATCTTACCAGAACCGCTGTGAAATTTCATTAACACTGTACTCCAGTCAAATATCAGTGAGGTTTACAATTACTACTTGATTATATGTCTGTATAGATCATTAGGCACAAGTCTCCTTTTTGTGCCTTGTATTGTTCAGTGCATGGGGTTTCTTTTCAATTCAGTGGAAACTCTATTCGGAGAAAGAAAATGATAAAGAAACGTTGGTACTGAAACTGTTCCTCAACTCTGCACAAAATTACTGAACATGTTGCAATTTCAGGACTTTTGGCATTTTAATCTATTCACCCTTCTTAAATTGGGCATCTGACTTGAATCAGAACAGAGTAATTGTATATGTAAATGTAAAGAAAAGAAAAAATATGCAAGAGTATGGGAGACTCAAATTAATGTACCAGAAAGAACATGTAACTGCCTTTTTTCCTAGCTCTGAGATGGAGGGTACTCTCAGCTCCACGTATGATTTATCAATACATGTTGATCCGTCCAATGCCTTAGAGAACAAACCTGAATGGACATAAAACAACAAAGGCTGGAATGGTGAGAAGTGCAAACATGTATCCTGCTCATTCAATAGGTTGATGTTACTACGTAATTCCTTTCAACTACAGACTGGAATATTTTTTGTTAAATTTTGGGTGAAATTGTGTTACAAGTTTTTATTTTACACTTCAGAAAATAATATTGTCTTACACAATATCCAAAAACAGACCAACAGACAAAGCACAATGAATGCTTTTGAGTAATAATAATACATTGAGTTGAAGTTTCAGTATGCTTACAGGTATGTGTATTTGAAAGGCAAGCTATAAATTATCTCATAAATGTGTAAATAACACAAAGTTCCTTGACCCACACCAACATTGAGAGGTAAATTTAAAAGTAAGAGTAGGCCTATGTCAATCACCCAGGCCTATAACCCACAGACTTTGGATACAGGCTTGGAAGCCACCCTGACCAGCCGGGCAGTATGTTAGAAGGCCATGTTCACCAATGGGTGGTTTCTAGATAATCATGCAGCATTAACCCCAATGTCTAGCATCCATCAGACCTCACAAAATCTGTGAGGAACAATGTTTCTCATTAATCCTGTCTTGAATCTCATTCCATTGTTCATTTATAATTTACCTTTTCTCTGCGACGGGGATCTTGTGTTGACTGCTCACACTCAGGGTTAAGCCCTTCGCAGGCCTCGGTCCGGTAGGTTCAGGCCTGGTCCTCCCTAATAATCTCTTATGTTTCAGCTGGTGGTCAGTTATAAGCAGTTGAATCACCTTCCTTTGGTCCTAAAACCATTTATCTACATTTGTCCCGTAATTACTATCATTGCTACCTACAGGTTATTTGAGTATGTTGATTAAAAGCTCAAAATTCAAAGTAAAATAGATCTTATTTCAAATCTAGGCCCTGTCTCCTGTTACCTATAGGTAATTTTATTTCTCTCTCAGACTTCTTATTAAAATAAGGATAATAGTTTCTACCCCATAGAATGTTTAATAATTGGAACAGGCACCATTTCTAAATGGTCCAAATATCATACTATGTAGTGAATACTTGGTAATTATGAGAAACAGTAACTATGTTCTCTCATCTTATCAGACACGTAGACTATTATGACTACCCCAGTCTAACACAGAAGCTGTGTTCCTCCTTGGAGATTGTAAAATAAATGAGCAAACATTGTCAACAGTTCTAGTTCTACAGTTATCTTTCCTCGTCCACAAGAGCTGACAATAACAAGAAGTATGGTATTTCCCTACCCTAAGAGTTTTGCCTGCCTCAAACATTCTCTTGGTGGCTTCAGGGGGGAAAATACCTATTCTATGGCTTAACATCTGCAATCAGCAAGAGTTGCCTCTTTTACTGTTGCTGTTTTAATATGGACACATCGGTGCTGATGGAGGCATCAATACTGACCTTTACTTCAGCCACCCACCCATGCTGTGTGCAGCAGACATTGGGATGAGCACAGATCTCCCAAGCATTAAAATTATTGGATTAAGTTTCCTAAAGGGTGAATTTAACCTTTTAGCTTTGGGATCAGTCTCTTCTCAACAAACACTGTATTAGGGGCTGGATTATATTTGAATGGTACAATTTTAGTGTTGTTATAAAGAACTCTCATTCTAGTGTTTTCTCTCTAATAACGGCAGCCAGTGACCAAATCAGAGGCCAAGTACTTCTGCAGTCTTACTTCAAATGGATCCCCCAACAAGCAGGGAAGTGAGTGTGAAAACATAGTGTCTGTAATTAAATCCTGGACTATTATTTATTAGTTGGGTCAATTTGGTTGTGCTCCTTAGCTTTTCTGAAACTAAACAGCCTAATTATCAAAATTAGAATAAACTATTTTGGCCATTACATGACATAATACTATATTACTTGTCCCAGAGCCTGAAATATAATAACTAAAAAATATAAGCTAGCATTATCATTTTTATGAATATTATTACTACTCCTAATACCTTGGTTTCATTTAGGATATGTCCCAGGCAATGTGATTCATTGCTAAGCAAAATCCTCTACTGTAACTTAATACCCTAGACCTTTCCTGGGTTATGAGAAAAGAATAAGGAAAGAGTTATTGATACACTACCTTTAATTTCTTATTCCACATCCAATTTTTAACACAAATATCCTGTGTTCCATTCCGAAATTGCTCTGAATTACCAAATAAAATAATTTATTTAGTTCCTCATCCAATATGAGATTCCTGTACCCTATAACACACTTTGAAAGTTGGCCATTAATATGGTATCCTGATAACCATGATTCCAAATCCTTAACTTGCCATTGAGCATTCACAAGCTTTTTACTGCACACCTACAGCAAATTCTTGTTATGACAAATATAAGCATTGTTTTGAACCCAAATGACTCACAAAATAAAAGCAACACCTTTTCTTCCTCATGACTGTATTTTCATATGCTTTTCATATTCTGCTTCCTCACCATTCCCTTGGATGAATCAAGGTTAGGCACTGGGACTCACAGTCATTCTCAAGTACTGGAAAGCCTCAGGTCACATTCATATCCAAAGAAGTCAGTAACAAAATATTCAGTCTTGCCCTGGCTGGTGTGGCTCAGTGGACTGAACACTGGCCTGTGAACCAAAGGGTCTCTGGTTCGATTCTCAGTCAGGGAACATGCCTAGGTTGCGGGACAGGTCTCGGGTAGTGGGTGTACAAGAGGCAACCCCACACTGATGTTTCTCTCCCTCTCTTTTTTCCTCCCTTCCCCCTCTCTAAAAATAAATAAAACCTTTTAAAAATATTCAGTCCTAAGAAATAATTTTTAAAATCTTCCCAATTTTACTCAAAATTAAACTTCTTCTTTCCTTCAGCATTGGAAGCATGGATTTATCCAGGAAAGGATTCTGAGGTTGATGGCTTTTTAACTGTTTACAAGGCTAGCACTTACATCACTCCTGGCTACACCTCCAGAATCAAAAAAGGGGAGAAAGGAGGAGTGTTACTGGGAAGTATCTTTCCTGACAGGTACTTTCAGGTTGGCTTTAGAGATCCCCTAGTGGGCGGAGGGGACAGCTATAGAAACAGCTTAGTCCTACGGTTATTTTGATAATGACTCTTTTCAAGACAAGCCATTCATAGTTTCATTGATTTGGAAGAATGAATTACTTCTAGGTATTCTTTTTCTTTCCACCATACCCTCTTGCCCCCCCCATACCCTCTTGCACCTTCACCCACTCCAGTCCCCCCTTGCAATCACCATGTTTAATTCCTCTTTTAGCATCTGAATATTTGGGACTACTACCAGATCATTGTCTGTCAAATGCTCCAAAACTCAGATAGGGTTCTCTAGGATGGAGCTTTAAAACAAATGCTGTTTCTAACACTTGTATTCTATGTAAGGTACACAGCAGATTCTGACCCATCATTTGTAGGAATTAATCAATAGTCAAATGCCTCTTTCTGCTTGGTTGCCATACAGGGTGCTCCAGCCCAGCCTATCGGTCTTTAGATTTTCCAGGCATGTGTCTGTCTGCATGCCCATAGGTGTAAGGGTGGGGTTTCCAGAGATGCCACTCCTGGGATAACAAAAACTCTCAGAAGAATACATTTCTCTAGTTGTCCACCGACCTTTTTAACTTTACCACAGAATGTTTTTAATGTGAGTGACTAAAAAGTCCATTTGTGGATGAGTGACTCAGCATTCACCCTGAATTGTGGGACTAGTTGAAGAATTTTAAGACTCCAAAGACATTATAAATAAAAGTCTTCTTTTTAATATCTCATTAACCAAGCCAGGGTTTTGTCACATATCTCTATATATTCTAGTATCATGTAAACAGGCTGGGCACATAGAAATCATTGACTCCTTTAAGACCAAGTGCAGAGGTTGACTTAGCCATCCTTTATTGTGCTTTAGACCCCAGCACTACTCTGACTTCTAATAGGATTTTGAAAAGAAAGGCACATTATGCCCATTTTAGTACACCAAACTTTTAGAAAAGGAGAAGTAGAAGGGAATATCCGAAATAGGTTGTGCACTTGGAGGAGAGCACTGTCTGTTCGTTCCAGCTGTACTGAACCCAGCCATTCTGCTACCTCCCTGTGCGCTCTCCTCAGAGCCTTTGTTTACCAGTGCTTGGAGGATTTTTTCCCCTACAGTTTTGTCTGTTTAGAGAAACTGTATTCATTCAGGATTTAGGAACTACATATATCTCTTCTATATTTCTTATTTTTCTCAAATGAAAAACTTTCTCCTGGACCATGTGTACCTATTTGCTTTTCCAATTGTCATCACACGGTCTAGCATATCACAAAGGTTTACTGGGAAATTTGGGTGTTTAAATCATTAAATTTCTTGGAAATGTATATAATATTATATGATTTTTCTAAAAACTGTGTTTCATTCTCAAATAATGAGCTGAACATTCAGAAATAACTTGAGTGTAACTTGGTTTAGTATATTCAAAATATGTTCTTTCGACATTCACTAGTCTTTTTAATTCAACAAATGACTGCATGCTAACCATTCATGATTCTCACTCTTGAGTGAGTCATTAAAGTTTATTAGAAAAAAGTGTATCCACTGATTTTCATTGTTTTTTACCCTAAAAAATCCAGTCCCTTTCTTAAAGTAGGTTGACAACAGCTAAGGCACAGTATTAATAGTGGCAATACTGTGCTCCAAAGGCCTTGAGTCAGCTGAGAGATACTCCCAAATGCACTCACTCTTACTGCAGGAGAAATAAGCTGCAGGGGACTGTTCCTTGTAATGACTCTGGTTTGCTAAAGAAAAGCTGTGGTCATTAGCGTGTTTTATTGAAAACAGTCATTATGCTGAATTAGACATTCTATTTAACAGAGTTCATGTGAGATGTTATGTTTAAGCCTTTTTAGAAGTCAAATAAAAACATAAATCTAGAAAAAATAACCCATTTTTGTTTATAATACCACCATGTATGTGAAGGACCACAAAAAAATTAGTGTAATCTTTTGCCTCAGATATATATTTTTTTAAGATTTTACTTACTTACTTTTTAGAGAGAGGGGAAGGAATGGAGAAAGAGAGGGAGAGAAACATCAATGTGTGAGAGATCCATTGATTGATTGCCTCTTTCATGCCCCCAACTGGGGAACCTGGGCCACAATCCACGCATGTGCCCTGATTGGGAATTGAGCCTCCGACCTTTTGGTTTCCAAGCCAGTGCTCAGTCAGCTGAGCCACACCAGCCAGGGTTGCCTCAGATACCTTTGAAACAATCTTTTAGTTCTCAAATTCTTTATCCTGGCTTCAATAATTTCAACAACGTGGTATTTATTACATTCCTAGTATATAAGCAACAAATTTGCAATGCATTGTAGAAGCAATAGGATAAAGTATAAAATAAAGCCTTTGCTTTTGAGACTTCCTGGTGGTAGAAAAATATATTGATGCACAAAATAAAGTAAAATAAAATAGGTAATTAAGTGCTTAATATATGAAAAACTTATAGGTGTGAAGACTCAATATAATGTAAAGGATTACCTCAATAATAAAGTGAAGGTTCAGTTAGAAACTGAAGGAGTAATTTCAATAGAATAGAAAAGGATGAAGAATACCTTGTACAGAACTACAAAAGAATATTTTAATCATCTCAGGAAAATTCAAAAAATGTAATCATTCAAAGGAAAATTAATCTTGCCACTCGAGAAGTAAAATACTTCTATAACATAAGTAACTGGTAGCATTTTAACTTTTGACAATTTGAAATCTGTTTGAATTAAACTAGTTGTTTTAAAAAAAATCTCACATGATCTGCATGCTACAGAGATCTTCCATGGCCTTTATTATCAGAATTCTAGCACCATCAATATGCCTGTCATGCCCACAATCCCTCCGAAAGAAAACAGCTCTTCCTGCAGCCCTGCCGCAGGGTTTCACCTTATGCAACTAGACTCCCAATAATGTCCACTGAGTTTTCATCTCTCCTACTTCTTCCTTAATTACAATTTATGTGAGCAAGGAAGGCATCTGATCCAAGGGCAGCTAATACAAATTCATGACTTGGACTGTTATAAAAGCTACTATTGGGGCTTTAGTTATACTTAAACAATCATGCTTCTTTTCTTTAAAGACCTGTAAAATGAATTGGCCAGGATGCATAAAGAAGAGAATTAAACAGAGAAGACTAGGAAATGTAGTTGAGTTGAATTATTGCGGAGCATTGCATTGAATCATATATTTCTGCCACTGGGTCTCTGGAATTGACTTGTGCCACAAATGATGCTTCTTGTTTTATAATCAATGAGGTCTTTTCATATGAAGGTTCCTATACTAGGATTTCCATTAAGTTGCACTTTACCTACTCCCTTGTGTATTCATACTTAAACACCTTAACTTAAGCTGGCTTTATGATATCTGTCCATTATGTTCCAAGAGTTTCCTAAAGAATGCACAAGAGGTCCTTGAGGGCCTTTGTATATGGTTTTCTCTCTGCCTGAAATACTTTCTACTCTCCTAAACTTACCTTCGATTAGCTGATATATATTTATGTTTTAGCTCAGATGCACATTTCTGGTGAAGTCTTTCAAACCACTTCAAAGATGCTTAACATGCCTTCTTATAAACTCCTATTTTACTCTAGGTCACATCTATTCTGTCACATTTATCACATTATTATATGATGCAGTAAATACCTTTCACCACCAGACAGCCAGCATTTTCTAGAGCAAGTACACTACTGAAGTATTTTTTATGTCTCTGCAACTTATAAAACGGTGACTGATTCATTGTAGAGACTCCAAAGTTATTGGGTAAATAAAAATGACAATGTTTTTAAGCATTTAAATATTTGAAAGCTGAGAAGCAAGTTTCAAGACATGGTAAATAGTTTTATATTATTCTGCTGGAAATAATTACTTTCATCTAAAGGAGCTTGATGATGAAAAGAGTAATTAATACTAAAATAAATAAAAATTATTAAAACAATTCATTGCATGAAGATTGTCAAATATGTACCAAGTTAAAATAGGAGATTACATAAATTACTGAAATAACTAGAAAAATTCAGTGGTAGTATTAATGTAGAGATAATATGTCTAATGTTATTCTGAGCTGTGTTTTGAAAGCTATTTTGAGTTGTATTAACTGTATCTACAAATTCATATTCTGCTAGAATTTATTAAAGTATAAATTAGGTTCACAACAAGAAAATAATATGTAACAGATTTATTAGATTTTCTCAGATGATATAGGTATCTTTGTCCATTTTGAGATTGTCCTAAAAAATAGCATATTTCTGAATCACAGTCTCAAAATGTTTTGTCTATAAGTATTTTCTGAAAATATCAATGGATTTGAGCTGTTTATATGGCTAAAGTATTCATTTTGTATATTGAAATAAATTATTTTAGCACTTTATAAAATTGCCTTTAATGTCAAGTATAGTTTTTATGAGTACATATGGAGAATTTTGTGGTCTCTGGTATTTTTTCCCTAAAGTTTAGCAAATCAGAGTGCTAACCAGTGAAGTTAACATGTGCCTAAAATTCCTTAACTGTTCAGCCTCTTCAAATACTCTCAAAAGCTTTCTTCATCTAACTCTGTTTCATATTTCATTGCAATGCTTGCCAATCAGTTACAGTCTTTGGCCCCATGTCACTTTTGTCCCATTGGATGACTGTCATGGGAGCTGCCCAATGGTGCACTGCTAATGAGGCAGCTTAAAGAGCAGCTGGGGATGTGCAATTGCTGGATTAGGGTCAAGGCCAAGGGAGAAAATGGATGAGAGAGATAGAGTCTGAATGACTGCCAATAAGCAAGGGTTCTATTATCCTGCTAGAGCAGGACATTCATTACCATCTATTGTAACATAATTTGGGTTCAGTCAAGCTGTCTCTCCCTCTCGTTGGATTTACAATTCATAAACCACAAACGGTCCAAAGGGTGCATTGTCCCTTGTGGCCATGTAACCCTGGGTTACATGGGGGAACCATGGCAGAAATGAATGAGCTACGAAGTCCCAATGTGAGCACCATCAGAAATGACACCTTCTTCCTTGGAGCTGTGACATAACTTGCAGGCACAATGCCAAAATAGTTTTGCAGCTCTCTGGAGCCAGTTTGCTCATTAAGCAAAAATAAAATAAAAGGTCCTTATTTATCCTTTGCAAAAATCAAACCCTAATGTTAGCAGCCAGTATCTCCATGCTAACAAGTGTCCTTTAGTTCCTGGTAAGATTACTCCACAGGAACAGAAAAGAAGTTCATTTTTTCCATGAGGATAAGGCCCTTGGTTTTTTAGACCAACTTCTTCCAAGTCTCAGAGGATAACATGTTTAATTTTTCAGTAGATTTGCGTTTCTATACTTGAAAAGTGGCATGTACTACGAAATTGTCTCATATATCTTTCTTTTTTCTTTCATCACAAAGAGTCCTTTTTGATAGGATAAATGTGCCTCTCCTTCCTCTTCTCTCCTTGCGTTCCTACTGATCTTTTTCAATTATACTACTTATTACCATTTGGATTCAGTGCTAAAGCCCACCTGCCATCTAAACTAATGGGACAATAGTGTTATTGTCTAGGTGTTAGTTAGGAAGGCAAATGAGCCTGGTGAAAAGAGAGCAAGTGCAGTAATTCAGAGAAAATTAACGAAGGCACAATGAAAATAGTTAATCACTGTAGTAAAGTAAGGGGAAAAAAGTATGCATCACCTTTGTTCCAGCCTGATTGGTAATGGGACACTGGTTACCTCAGGTGTGTGATGAAAGTACTGGAAGTGCCACTGGAGTTCTTACACGTATGTTTAATATGGCTTTAACAAAGGTCATTTTAAAATTGTTCTTGCATTTTCTGGGATGCACATGATTCAATCCAGGTTGACTTTCTTTCCTCAGGTGCTAAAATTTCATTTTACAGATCTATGACCATTTCACATGTTATTGCCTGATGTAAATTTGCTATAATTCATCTTTAATTATTTCCATGTAGGTCTTATTAAAATTTTGCTGTTTTGAATTTCAGCGCTCACCAGCATAGGTATTTCAAACTGCCTATACAAACCATGGTAAATGACCCATTAGCCAAAATAGTCACTGAATCTTCCAAAGGCTCACTTTATAAATGTGTTTATAAATTTCAAAATACACATTGCCTTGTTTAATTCTTAGAAACAGAGAGAATTGCCTCTTAAAATTTTAAAGTCAATTTAATATTATGATGTAATATATTACTATAATAGCAACTTTGATACCTAACAGAAAAAAGTCTCGCTGCTATCAACAATACCTGAAAATTCTTAACAAAGCCATCTTTACTGAAGCTATAAAGTGCTAAATACTGATTTTTTTTTCTTGTGTGTGGAAGTGTATTAACATTCCTGGTAGTTTAAGACAGTTGATTAATTTTAGCTATTTTCTTTTACTCAAGATAATGTGGTTTACCAGTGGATCATTGATCTAATAAAATATCTATTTTTTTATGTTAATACAGCCTATATCAAGGAATATGTTAGCAGATCTGCTAGTAGATGTTTTGCAAATATGGGAGGATGCTACATACTCAAATCTGTGAAATCTAATTTAATACTGAATAATACGCATGGAGATGAGTAATATTTTATCCTGTATTTTAGAAATAGTATTTGTGTCAGATTTAAGATTGTTTTATTGAGGTGAAGTTTCCGTTCTTAATTTGTTCATAAAACAAATTCCTACCCTGATTGTGGTTTAATTGTTCCTTTAAAAATTGTGCAGTCTGTGAATTAAAGGTTGGAGATATAATATTCTCAAGAAATTTTTGCCTATGGAATTTGACAGAAGTGGAAAGGCAGGAGAGAGGGAAGGAGAAGGGGAGAGGGAGATGGAAGAGAAAGATGTTTTTATGTCTGTGAGTAAATTCTAAATGATTGTGCCATTGGAAGGTTCTTTTCTTTGTGGTAAAATAATTGGTAATACAAATTTAAAAGTAGACGCTGGTCATCTTATTCTGTGTAATGAAGGTGTTGAGAAGATTCTGGTTCTTTGGGGTCAGTTGAAGGGGAAGGATGATGTGGCCAGTGATGCTGAGTTGCATGAACCTTTCCTGCAGGAAAAGTCCAAAGATAGGCTTGGAGAAGAGGGAAGCAGAGTTTTTAAATACGATTCCTCCACAGAACATTTAAAATTTTCTATAAATTACAAAACCCATGATATGCTTAGTAAATTTGTAGACTTTGAGTGAAGGGGCTGAACTCAACAAAGGGCAAAAACAAAATCAGCCCTAGAGGAGAAGACATGCAGGTTACAGCCACAGCTCTCAGGCGCAGCGACACGCCTGACGAGGTCATGTACCCTTGAAAGGTCACCGAGGCTCTTAATACTTAGGCGGCTGCTGCTCACAGATTTGTCACGTGTCATTATATTTTGGAAATAATGATGGCTCATGTTTACTTAGTTTTTAATGAGACAGGTAGTATGCCAAGTGTTTTCATCCTTACCAAATACCTCTTCAATAAAGAAAGAATTTTCCCATTTTTCCCCAAATGCTTAGAGTTTAAGTGATTTGCCTTAAATCACTCAGTTAGCTGTGAGGCTGAAATTCAAATCCAGGCAGTCTGGCTCCACCGCCCACACTCTTGACCACTGAACTGCACTGGTAGGGAAGGAAATGTTAATGTGTTCCCCTAACCATTGCATTTCTGCCAGGGAATGACTTCGATGCCAAGAGAGAATTGGTCTTTTGGAATGAAGCCCTAAAGGATAAAGAACAAATAGAAATTTTGAAATAAAGAAAATGATGACCACAAACAGAAGCATATTTTAACATTATAATTTTTTCATCAAAACATTTACCCACTTAGCTTCTAGGAGAGTAACAGTATATTACTCCACGGACTTTGTGGAAAATATGTTTATTAATGCAGCATATATTTAGACTGATCTAATGTTCCTTTTTGCAACCCTTCCCCTTTTCTTAATTCTAGGGGGCTATAAAGGAATAAATACATAGACTAAATATTTTTCTAAAGAGCTTAGAATCTTCTAGAAATGAATGGTCAGATTTTTCCTGTCCTCTACATGGCTATTAATCAAACATATTAACATTTGAAACCCATTAGCAGGCAGATATAGATATAAATCAAATATTTTGCCTTAAAATTTTAACAGCATATTATGGTTCAGATGGTACTTAATGGATCAGGAAGATGTATATGTGAACACAAACA